>CAUYRH010177993.1:0-143137 GCA_963574655.1 Perodicticus potto
ACCACACCTATGGTGCATCTTAGAAGGGTATATGTGAAACTTACTAAAGGCAGAATATAAATGTCTTAACCCAATAACTGAGAAAATGCCATGAAGGCTATGTTAAACAGTTTGATGAAAATATTTCAGATTGTATATGAAACTAGCACATTGTACCCCATGATTGCTTTAATGTACACAGCTATGATTTAATTAAAAAAGACAAAAAAATCATAGAGGGTACCTAGAATTCGAACAATTCAAATGACTATGTTTCCAGGCACCTAAGTAGGAACATGCTATTTGCATTAAAAAGAAGTAGGCGTGACTGAGCAGTTTCTTTGCTTCCTTCCTCCCTTGTGTATGTTTGATGACAGTTGTTTGGGGGAAATTATGTCCACTAGACCTGTTGGTCTGTGGTACAACTCCAGTTAATATTTGACTATTGGCTTCCTGTTGCCCAGAAAGCTAATAGTGAAGAATAAACCACAATATAGGTTGGGTCCACCCTTCTTTCTCTCTCCAACTCTTGTGTCGCTCCCCTTTTAAAGATACACTTTTCTGCTTGTAAATTTGAGAGATATATTCACTGCTTGTTCCAAAAGGAAAGCGTGTAAAAAAAAAAACCAATCCTTTGATGGTACCTGGGCTTCATTTATTTTCTAAAGTGTCTGAAGGGAAGGGTGCCCGTGACCAAGTCTCTCAGACTATCCTGCCTGGTTTCATGGCTTCTTGGGCGTATATTCCGCTGCCCATCTTCAGAGGTATCCAGGTGTGTAGGTGAGGTAGATGAGAAAATTAGGAATGGAAACTGAAAAGAGAGAGTTTTGTATCAATATGCATCAGAATGACGCAACTCCTAGTGGAGAGAAGAAAAGCTTCTAGTCCCTAGGACACAACTCATCTGTTGGCAACTTATTCCTCCGTTACACGTCTCACATCCTTTACCCTTCTGACACCCGGCAGATTGAAGAATCCCGTTGGCACATTGATTCCTAAGCACCTGTGTCCACCAGACCGTCCTTTATGGACATTTCCTGATCTCCTGGCTTCAGCTGGCTGGTGTCTCCATGGTAACAGAGGGTGGAGAGGGGGACGTGGGGGCATTTCAGTCCATTTGTCATCAATTGCCACTGTTTTGTTCCGCCTGGTGTGTGCTCTCAATTGTGTCCTGGAGGAGGCAAAGTAGAGCACAGCTATTCAGCTGAAGGGCTGCCCCCGCCCCCCGAGACTGGGGGTGGGGACATGTCACCCCTGCAACTGCCTTCCGGGAGCGGCAAGGCATGGAGATTGTAATAGAATGCCCACCTCTCCTGGGAGATAATTGCCCTGTAACTCAGATTTTACGTTTTCAGAGGGAGGGTGGCATTTGTATCAGCCCAAAGAACTTTGTCCTTGAGTTAAGAGGCAGGAATTTCAGACATAACCTCCGCATAACGTAGACTAAGATGTGATCTTTCTTATTTTGGGTTGGAATTTTACTTAAAAAACAACAACAGCAACAAAACTTGTATTACCATGTACCTCCCCCTTAAACAGAGCATAAGTTGTGCATCTCGTTTTGTTTTGCGCCCTATCTGTACGCGGTGCATTCATTTCCATCATAGGGAAAACACTGCCCTGCCCCAGCCTCCGCCAACGCCCACATCAGGCTTAACACAGTTCAAGCCAGGAGTTTGGTGGAGACATTCCATGTTGGCTGGGCCTGCGAATGCCACTGTTCTGGTCCCAGTGAACTCTTACTTTTGCTCTGCTTCTATTTTTATCCTTAGCAGAGGTTCAGAACAAGTTCTTCCCAGGACCTCAGCCTCATGGCGACTTAGGTGATGACCGGCTCTCATTCTGTGAGGAGCTCACCAGGGCGGTCTGGTTTCATAGTTCCCTCCCCACGGATCTTTGCTGTTTGGGTTCTCTGTATTCCTTATTCACAACATGTCATCATTCGTCCTCCAGAACCTCATGGCTTCTTCAGCTCCCATCACAGAGAATACTCCGTGTCCGCTCCCTTCCTCACGCCGGTGTTTTGATTTTCCCCCCACCCCTCTTGGCTCTTTTATCTCCTCCTGCTCTCTGAAGGCTGCCATTGGCCCTTTACTCCCTGGGACAGGACCCACTTCTGCAGCAGATTCCGAAGTGGAGCCTCTAACCTGCCTTGGATCCCGATCCGTCTCCTGAGCAACCAGCCCTGGGAGACAGCTCTGTGCAGAATGAAGAACCAAGCTGTCCAAAAGATGGTGGACCTCTTCAAATTCGCCTCCTGCCATTCTGCGCAGTGTCACCAGCATCTCTGTTCTTCGAGCCATTCAGGCTCCAAATCTTTGTATCCTCCTTAGTCGCTCTCCCATGTGGTCGGAGTCTTGCTGGCCTCGCCATCCTCTTCCTCCTCTTTCTTCCTCTCATTTTCCTCTCTCTACCCCCTCTGCCTGCTCTGCCTCAGCTCTGCTCCATCCTCCTCTGTGCCATTCTGCCTTCTGTCCCTTCCACTTTGACCTTCCTGATGCCTCTGCCACCTCTGGCCAAGTCATGTTCTGCTCAGAAAGTTTAATGCCTCTCTGATCCCCGGCAATCAAAGTCCAGGCTTTGCTTAAAGTCACACGAGGATCCCTCCAGACACGGCTCCGTCTCTCCTTCTAGACTGTGTTCTTTGACGAAGTCTTCTGACTCCTATAGACTGTTGCTGTGACTATTAGAAGGCACATCATTTGGAAAAATATAATGAAAACCTTGAAGGCGTGCTTTGGGGTTTTGTTTGTTTTGTTTTTGAGGCAAGATCTTGTTCTGTTACCCAAGCTGGAGTGCAGTGGTATCATCACAGCTCGCAGCAACCTCAAACTCCTGGACCCAAGCAATCTCCTCACTTCAGCCTACCAAGTAGCTGGACTATGGCACATGCTACCGTATCCAGATAGGTTTTTTTCTTTTTCTTTTCTTTTTTTTTTTTTTTTGCAGAAATGAAGTCTTGCTATGTTGCTCAGTCTGATCTTGAACTCCTGGCCTCAAGTGATCCTCCCACCGTGGCCTCCCAAAGTGCTGGGATTACTGGTATGAGCCACTGTGCTCTGCCCTTGAAGGTGTGTCTTGACCAAATTATTCCACTTCCAGGAATTTATTTTGATGAATTAAACAGCTGCACAAAGAAACGTGCAGAAGAAGCTTAATTACAGCATTATTTGCAAGGGTAGAAGCTGAGAACAATATCAGTGTCCGATAACATCAATGCTAGGCAAACATTAAAAATAATATACACCTACTTAATGACATGGACAGTTATTCCCATCACTTTTCTGTGTTCTAAGTAAAAAATGAAGTTATAGAGTAATATGTTCACATAAAATTGATCCATATTAATATATGATATCGTATATAACGTACATAAAACAACTCTAGAGGAGATACACAATACATATGTGTGTATATATATCAGCATATTTACATGTGTAAATATAAATATACAGAATGACCGGAGTTGTAGTTAATGCCTTATTTTATTTTCTTTTACTCATCAGTGTTTAAAACATTTATGCCATAGATGCGGACTAATGACATAAAGCAAAGAGTACTTCAATTTACAATGTGCTGAGGCAGCAGTTTAAAGAGACCGTTCTTTTTTTTTGCAGTTTCTGACCGGGGCTGGGCTTGAACCGGCCACCTCCGGCATATGGGTCCGGCGCCCTACTCCTTTGAGCTACAAGCGCCACCCTAAAGAGCATTCTTAAAAGAAAAATGTCCTCCCCTCTTTCATCTCTATGCCTTTGTTAACCTCATCATCGTGCCATCTGGCCTCACGTCCCTGTGCTGTGGTAAAGTATTATCCATTCCCAAATCCATTAAGTTCCTTTTGCAAGGAAGGAGGAAAGGAGTCAGAGGATCCAGTTTTGCGTCTTCATTCTGTTTCTTCGCGAGCCAGGCTCCCTTCTCCATGGAAGAGGGAGGGGCGATAAGGCCTGGTTCCTAGTCACCCTGTGAGGACTAGACAATGGATGTGAGAAGCGTTTTGAGAACCCCAAAGCATCGCACCGCACTCAGGGAGTGTGTGACTCATTATTATTATTGAGGCCCTGGCGTTTAAGCGCGTAGACTCCATCACCACACAAGGATCTGGCGACTTTTCAGCATCAGCTTTGGGCCCAGTAATAGACACAGCCCAAGCTTCACATTGGTCGGAGTCCTGGCCCCCACAGATTGGCTGTGCGGGAGGAAGGGGGGTAGGATTCGTCTCCATGTGCCCCCAGCACGTCCCGTTCCTGCCAGGGTTTCCAAAGTGATGCTTAACTCTAGAAGTCATGGACAGAACGCTGTGCTCCCAGCCAGCTTTTCCGGGAGCTGCTTCGCTGTCTCCCCCAGCCCCTCCCACTGCCCTCGTCAAGTTCTGAGGATTGGAGTGGTCACCAGGAGCTCGAGGCCCTCAGTGCTGCTGGCCACACGGACACTAAGGAGGCCACCATTTCCCATCAGAGCACTGGCTGGACAACAAGCAGCTACCCTCTGCGTGTGTGTGTCTTGAGTGGTGTGAAGTCTTCTCTGCACACCAAAGCCTTGGGCCTGCTGCATGCTTTTTATAGTGACTCCGGACTCAAAACCACCTACTCAGGCCCTGCACAGCTTGAGTGGCAGGGAGAGAGTCTGGGGGGAAGCAAGGAGGAACCAAAGATGGATGTCAGCCCCTAACGAGACCACCATGGTGGGGACACGGACAATACGAGCAGTCCTGTGTCACCTGGTCTCCTGTCCAGGAGACAAAGGGCATCCTGGAGAAGATCTGTAGTGGGTCCTGGAGGTGAACTGCAATCCAGAGAAGGACTTGGAGGCTCGAGGGGTGAGAAGGCCCCAGATCATTTGTCTTGGCCTGGTTGGAAGCCGCTTGGCCTGTCTGGCCAAACCTGTCAACAACTAGAAAGTGAGGTCAGCTGGGGCTGGAGGCGTGCTCACTATCTCCAGAGCTGCCATCTCAGTCTCTGAATCACCCATGATGAAACTCCTTATCAGCCTGGGAGGAGGCAGCCCCGGGGAACAAGACTCCTGGATAAGGCTTGGTTTTGAGCAAGGCCACATCCGGAAGGACAGGCCAGCATGAGTTAGCCCCAGTATGCACTCCAAGATAACCAAACAAGCTGACTTGATGAAGCCAGCGTTCAGTATTCTCCATCTGGGACGCGCTTCTCCTCAATCCGAGCTAACTTAACCCTCAAGGAACCAGCCTGCCCATGTCCCAGGCTTCATCTTCCTCCACCGAAACCTCGCCCCCACTGTGCAGAAAGATTGAGAATGCCCAGCAGCTGAGGGGGTGGGGGGGAAGGGTGGAAACAGTTTTACTTCTGCAGAAAGATTAGGGCTCATTTTGCAGCAGGGAGTGAGATAACACTGGGGAGAATCGGGAGTTTTCTCAGAGATGTTTTGCTAAAAAGAAACAACCTCAGTCCCCGAGCAACACATTTGAGAGATAGGAGAGGGGGGGAGAGAGGACGTCTTGTACCTCCCATGTCTCTAAATGCCTCAAGGCTGCCCCAAATTGCACGGGGGAGAGGCCCGTCTCGGGAGCCCTTTCGTGAGTGACAGGGAGGTCCTGGTCGCCTGCAATGGGGATCCTGAAGTTAGAATCAGGAGGGAGGCTGGAATTTTTAGCACAGCCTTGAAAGAAAATATCAACCCACCCCACCTTGTCGCTGGGATGGGAAAAGGGTAGTCGGCAAAATAAATAAAATCTGCTGTCTTTGCTGACCAGGCAGAAATTGTTACTTGAACGGCAAAGGAAAAAAAAAAAAAATAGGTGGGAACTCTTCTTCCCAAGCTTGTTTTCCAGCTTTTCCTCCTTACATCCCTTATCATTATGGACCTGGGAAAGTTCCAAAGGGAGAAGCAATCGTGAGAGGGCCATAAGAGGTGCAGTCCTGGAAAGTAAAGGAGGTCGAGGGGGCCTTGCAACGCCCTCGGGCCAGCGCCCCCATGCTGGGAGACCCCTTGTCTCCCAGAACCTCAGCCAGAACATCAGAGCGAGGACTGGCCACTTGCAGTCAGTGTCAAGATTTCCCAAAGGCTGCCCAGGAGCGCGTCACCAACCAAAAGGAATCATGCATGGCTCAGTGCTTCTGCTGGTCTCGTCTTGTATTAAAAGAGAATTCAGCTGTCACAAAAGTAACCCAGTTGGCAGTCTTGGAGAAGTTTAAATTCTTCTCCTTGGAGCATTAAGTTTGCTGTGCTTTAGAATTTTTTCAATATAGACTTTACCAAGGGTCAAGAGAGATGGCTGAGGATGGTCCCTACAAGCTCTTCAACCCTGCTCCTGCCGTGGGCTGCATATGCAACGGCTGCGTCTTTGTTTCATGGGTGTCAATCATTTCTTTGTGACTATGCACTGAAGAGACTGTGATGTTCTTGGGCCAGTGATAGGAGCCAGGTCTGTCCCCTGAGGGGCGCGCTCATTGGTTTTGGTGGTTGCCATACTGTTGCTGGACACCTGGGCAAGTGGAGCTGTGGCTGTGTTGGGACCACTTGGGTGGGCTGGTGAGATGGGTGACCTTCCCTTGGGCTTTGAGGGCCCCCAGTGACTAGAGGAATGTGTAAGGGGAAGTGCTGTGACTCCTTTCACAGGGAGACAAGTCGGGAACCCCTACGATCATGGGGTTCTCCTACATTGTCTCAGCACATTTGCCTGAGAATATCAGACAATATCTGGATTGGGATGTGGGTGGCTGCCCTTGAAGGGAGTGAGCTGTGAAGGTTCAGAAGAGCAGGCTGTGTAATCTGGTGCTGTCTAAACTTCCTCTTTTCTTTGTTTTCCTTTTGGTCTCACTCTCTCTCTTCCTCCCCCCACCCTGTCTCTCCTGTCCCTTATTTCAATTTCCTCAGATGGGTAAGGGAAACTAAGGGAAAGATAGCTGGCCACAGTTAGGCCACAACTCCGAATGACAGTCATTCACCCTTGGGCTGACTATGGCTATGGACGTGAGAGTCAGAGGGAAAGAAAGGCAAAGGGAGAGATGAAACCCAGTAGAGATGTTGATGCTGCCTGGTTACCTGCATCTCTCCACCTGGACAATCAGCTCTCAGTTTTAAAGCCTTGGTGACTTTGTGTTTCGTTTGGATAAGAGAAGCTGTTTCTTTATTTATGTTCTTTGGAAAATAATAAATATAAGACTATGATATCATTTTACAGATGCTACCAACAAATAAAGATTTGGAGTCTGGACGTTTTTACAAAATCAGATAAAGATGGGGAATGTAATGCAAGAGAAGATGTTAGAGAAAATTAGCTGGTTCATCTACATTTCATGTTACTTCTACCACTGCTATTAGTAACAAAAGCATACCACCATTACTGTCACAATCATCACCTTTGTCAATACCATCATCACCATCACCACTATCACCATCACCATCATCACTACTATCACCACCATCACCACCTTCACCATCACCACCATCACCACCACCATCACTACCATCACCACCATCAACACTACCACCATCACCACTACTCCATCACTACCATCACCACTGCCACCATCACATCGCCATTGCCACCACTATCACTGTCACCACTGCCATCACCATCAACATCACTACTATCACCTTTACCACCATCACACCACCATTACCACCACCATCCCATCACTACTACTATCACTATCACTACCACCACCACCATGACTACCATTACCGTCATCCCAACCACCACCACCATCACTATCACCATCTTCACCACCACTACCAGTACTACTATCACCATCACTACCATCACCACCACCGTCACCATCACTCTCTTCAATACCATCACTACCATCATGTCCACTACCATTTTCACCATCTCCACCATCACCACCACTATCATCACCACCATCACCACCATCACCTCATCACCACCATCACCATCATCACCACTACTACCATCACCACTACCACAATCACCACCATCACCACCATCACCACCATCACCACCATCACCACTATCACCACCATCACCTCCATCACCTCATCACCACCATCACCACTGCCACCATCACATCGCCATTGCCACCACTATCATAGTCACCACTACCATCACCATCAACATCACTACTATCACCTTTACCACCATCACACCACCATTAACATCAGCCTCACCAGCATTACCACCACCACCATCACTATCACCATCTCCACCACCTTTACCACCATCTCCACCACCACTACTACTACTACTATCACCATCACTACCATCACCACCACCGTCACCTTCACAGTCTTCAATACCATCACCACCATCATGTCCACTACCATTTCCACCATCTCCACCATCTCCACCATCTCTACAACCACTACAATCACTACCACCATCACCACCACCATCAACCTGATGGAAAGTTTCTGTTCTTGGTGCCAGAGGTCCCAGGTTCTTGTCTTTGCTCTGCCATTTACCACCTGGGTGACCTTGAGGAAGTTACTTCTCCTTGGGGCCTCAGTATCTTATGTATAAAATGAGAACAATCAAAACCTATAGCCTTTTACAGTTTGCAGGAGGAAACGTGTAAAACACGTATCGTATTATCTGGCTGATAGAGGATGTTCTACCCCTTCCTTTCATCCCTCCTTTTCTCCTTTCTTCTTTCTGTTCCTCTCTTTATTCTTCTCATTTTTCCTCTTATCATGACTTCTAGATCTGAGATCCCCATCTGTCCCTGAACCCCAAATTCAGACAGGGAGGATATTAGTATAGGATATTAATAAACTTTCAGAGCTGCCCCTTTGCCCCTCACATGCTCGATTCCTTTTGCTCAAAGAGGAGAGAAGTGAATCTTGGTACCCAGACACCCAAAACATGGAAGATGGATGAGGACCCTGGCAGGGGAGTGGAGGGGGGGTCCAGTTCCTCCAGAGAATGGGGTCAGGCCCCGTGAGAGCACTCATTAAAAGGTCGGGCTTCATGTCTAGTGTCTTCCAGGAGAGCTCACAGGGTGAGCAGGCGGGGGAAGGCCGGGCTTCCTGGAACTGGCTGCCAAATCTGTGTTGCAGCTGCTTGCTGGAGAGCTGGCTCCAGAGAGCTGTTTGCTTTGGCCAGATGCGCTACACGGAAACAGTAGTAGGACAATGTCGGGGGAGTGGCAGGGACTTAGGCAGAGGGGGCCCTGTGTATTTTCAACAGAGAGAAAAGTTTTCTTTACAGGTGGTGTCAGGCTTCAGGCTGCCTCAAGGAGCCAGCTGTGACTTGGGTTCAAGATGCTGCTGGGGCTGAGTGTGGTGGGAGGAACCTGTGTTCCTGTTAGTGCAGACATGGGCAGTGTCCCTCACGGGAGTCAAGCGAGGGTCCAGGGAGGGTCCATCAGACTTGGGCTTATTTTGTCGGTCTGCCTTCAAGTTGGGTTTTCATGGCATGGTGAAGAGCGGTGGCTAATGAGCATATGTGTTACTGTGTTCTCAACCCGAAGAGGAGATGACCTTGAACTGAGGGAATAGGGGGACGGGAGCAATGTCGCCAGGATCCATCAATGTGGCAGTTCCAACAGGGGCTTCCAGATGTCACTCATCATTTTTAACTTTACAACAATCAAACGCGCCCCATTTCTGAGCACCTCACACCACTCAGTAGCTTTATATACACAAGCACGTTCAACCTTTAAAAATAGATTTAGAGAGGACTGCCCTCAACTTCAGAGGCATAGATGAGATAGGTCATGTTGCTAATAAGAGGAAGAGACACAGTTTGGGCTAAGACCTGTTGGCTTACAAGCCTGGATTCTTAGCAGTCCTATTTTCTTGCGCACGTCAGTGATAACTGCTTCCTTGCAAGTGTTACAACATCCGGTTAAGATCAGTCAAGGTTAAGGCCTACAGAGGACTGGAGATACTGTGAATAATAGTATAAAGGGGAGAGGCTGGCAACCCAATGGAAGCTTGACAGCTCCCTCTCTAGATCCTGGGGAAAGTTCGATGACCCTTCAGCATTTTGCATCAGCGTCTCTGAGATCCAACCTTGACCTGCAAGAATAATTTGGTTTCTTTCTACACTGCTAGGGCGGAAGGGAGGAGAAGGCTGAGCAGGGAGACAGAGACGGGCTCCTGCCCTTGGCTCCTTGAGGAGAATGGCTGAGGTCGACTGGATCTCATCACAAGCCACATTGACAGAAGGGGATTTTCCACCTGAGCTACGTCCACTGAGAATCCCCAGTCGACCTTCCAGGGTCCCCAGATTGCGACTGCTCCTTCCTCTGACACTCTGGTCCCTTGGTCTTATACCTTGTTACCCTCTGGGGGAAATAAATACTCAGGAAGGATTTTTCTACTTATTCTCCTCTCCGAAGAATTTAAAACAGCTGGGAGGGAAGTGGCGTGTGACCGCTTGGGTTGTCTGGGGGCCTCAGAACCAGTGAAGAGAGAGTTGGAGGAAAAATCAGCTGCTCTGTCATGTAAGGAGAACCCCGGCTGAGTCCGTATCCTCTTAACTTCCGGTCACCACAGTGGGTCCCTTCTGCCTGCCCTGCCACCAGCTGCTCGCTGCAGAAAAACTGACTGTCCCCACCCTTTGACCAGGGAGGAAATTCAGACTTAGAGTGGCTCTAGCCCAGAGCTTGGCCCTGGCCCCCCGCTCCGCTGTAAACTTCTCCTCCCCCTCTTTGCTTCCCTCTGCCTTTCCCCAGGTCTCCAAGAGGGGGTTTCAAAAATAAGAGGCTAACACACCCTTGGCAAGTGCTGGGAAGAGGGAAATGTGTTTGACACATGCTCACCCCTAGTGCAGGGAGGGCTCCCAGCAGGATACAATTAATGACCAAGGGGGAAGAGGGGATTGCAACAATATGTTTTTTTTCCCTCCCATATCCCTAGTTCCTGGAGTTTGGAAACATTTCATGGGGAGAAAGAAGAGCATCCCAAGTATCTGTAAACAAATAGCTGGTGCACACAGGTCTCAGGTGTGAGCAGAAGAGAGTCCCCAGGAGGTATGTTGCTCCATCCTGCAGTGGAAATTCAAGCATCCAGGGGAAACCTGGGCTGTAAACTGGAAATTAGCTACAGGGCATTAGGCCATTTTCCCAAGATTAATCTTTCAAGCTTCCAGGCCAATTAAAAAAAAAAAATATATATATATATATATATATATGTGTGTGTGTGTGTGTGTGTGTGTGTGTAAAAGAAATTAGAAAAGTGAAGCAGGATAATTAAAGTTATTAAAAACTGTTTATAGTTAGATTAAGAAATCCACAGTCACCTAAACCTCGTGGGAGTCAGCATCAAAAACTAAAACAGAACTTTCTGTCCCACATTTTTAACACATTGACTGCCACACTAGAAAAAAAAAAAATTTTCTCCGTTGGGGCCATAGTGTTTTATTAGGTCAAGATAGGTTAAGGGATGTGTGAGTTATATATGCTTTACGAGGTCCCAGACTCAAAACTAGTGTAAGTTACATTATTTCATGTGGCAGTTAATGTGTTAAAATGCAAATTTGTTTCTTTAGTATCTAGAAAGCCAAAACCCTTCTTATGAGCAAATTCTCTTAGAGTTACTGAAGCCAAAAGAGCTTCCTTGGAGGCACTAAATCCTTTTTTCACATGGGCCTGACCCATAACCCACCAGTTGTCACTGACACTGCACATGATAGAAAGATTCCAGGAATCCCTGTGTCCTTCCCTCTAATAACCTCCAAGGAAAAAAGAAAAGAAAAGAAAAAAAAAAAGGAGAGAATCAAATCAATGATAAAATATTTGGGGGAACCAGACTTAGAATAAATAGAATATCTCCATGCAGCTTCACTCTCCTAGGCTCAAGAGATCCTCCTACCTCTGCCTCTTGAGTAGCTGGGACTATTGGCATGAGCCACCATGCATGACTAATAATTTTAGTTTGGTAGAGATGGGGTCTTGCTGTGTTGTCCAGTTTGAGGTAGCCTCAAACTCTCGGCGTCAAGTAATCCACTAGTGTCAGCCTCCCAAAGAGCTGGTTATAGGCATAGGCCACTACACCTGGCCAGACAGCAATATGTTGGTTTTGCTTGTGTGTTTCTCTCTTGTCTAGTTTCCTTCCCATTTACCAAGGTGCACAGGTGTGATGACCTAGACGGTTTCATAATGATCCAGCGGGTGGTACTTAGAGGAAGCCAAGCCAGGAAGATCTCAGGGCTCCATCTTTTCCTTTTCCTTCCCCTTCTCCCACCTCATCTCAGGACAGTGTTTTCCAAGAAGCTTGGTGCACCAGGTGTGAGGTCGCACCTGTAGTAAGTAGCATGTGCTCTTTGTCGATATTGAGAAAACAGGGAGGACAGAGTAGACACCTTGCATGTTGACTCCCCCCCCCTACTCCATGAGCATCCTGTGGGTTTTCCTGCTCTGCTCCTGGGAGGTTGTTACCTATCATTTGTTTTATCTGGGGTGGCCCTGTATTCTCCACGGTCCTGTTTGGCACATCACAGAAACTAAGTTAGGGCACCACCCAGGGCGTGTTTCAAAGCCCATCACTGGAAGCTTCAACAGCGTGTGGAAAGGCCCATCTGGCGGTGCTGGGAGTTGAGCCTGACATCAGGAGCTGTCCAGTGACTGCGACCCATGCCAACAAGGGAGGCTATATTTTGTTTCATACATAGGGAGGAGGTTTGACTGGGCTGCAGGTTGAGAGAGGCTTGGGAGTGAAGGCTTTTAAAGGGCCTCTCCCAGCTGAGTGCCCAGCAGCAATATGGTGGTGGTGCTGATGGAAGAAGTCCACATTCTTTCTGCCCATCCCTCCCCTTATCCAATCTAGTCTCTCTCTTCCTTTTCCCCATGTGACAGTCACTGTCACAGAAAAGCCTTCAGCAAATATTAGCGCAACCTGAACCTGGCTACAGTGCCTCTTGCCTCCAGTACCATCCCACGGGTTGGCACCCTGCTGAGATTTATAGGATTTCAGAACTGGGAGCGACCCTACAATTCTTATTGTCCGATCTCTGCTCTTGGGAGAGAGGACCAAAAGCTGCACCCACCTCCGTCTGGTTCTCCGCCCTCACTCATGTCCTTTTCACCCTGGCCAGTATATAAAGAACTATTTTAGGTGTCTCAAGCTTCTAAACAGTGGAGAGTGAACAAAACTACCATGAGTGGGACAAATCCTCAACCTTAATCTTGGCCCTTGAAGTGAGGGCTGCTTGAATACAACAGGGCTGCTTATGCAAATCCCGTGCAAATCAGGGCAACTGGATTAACCAGGGGGGAAGAATCCCAGGGCCTCTCCCAGCCTTCCCTGCACTCAGGGTTGGCCTCAGAAAAGATGAACTGTTTTGGTTTGTTTTTGAAGTGCTGTTTTATATTTTTGAAACTTTTCTGTACTAGTGGCTTCAGCCAGGACAGAATCAGTCTCCCAACTTGGCTGCCCCCATGGACCAAGGCCTGTGTGTGAACAGGGAGGTTTGTTTTAAGCTCTGTCAACAGGGGCTGTCTGTTGTATATTAGCACACCTTAGACAGGCTGGCCAAAGCCCCTTGAAGGGGTGAGCCTGGGGAAGGGGCAGGGAGCGGCGGGGAGACAGGGAGAGTCTGGTTGAGGGACACTGGCTCAGCTAAGGCCAATGTGTCTCACCATAACCAGGACAGAGGAAGAACTTTCTTCTGGGTGGGAATCTTCTGTTGTGAGATCCTGAATATTCTACTTGAAAACATAGCCAGTGCCATTTGACATCCTTGGAGACTCCAGCTCAGGAACTAGGCTTGCATATTTATGCAAAACAAAATGCAAATGAGCCCACTGAGCCCTTTGTCTGTCTTCTACCAGGCTGGGAACCTGTCTCCTGACAGACTCCTCCTCCAGGGCCTTTATTCTCTCCAGGAGAGTTTTTCTAATTAGGACAGGGAGTCTCTGAAACTTGGCCTGTTGGGTAAAATTCAACTCAAGAAATAAGTTTACCGAATTCCTACAAAGTGTGAAGTATTGTGTTAGGCTTTTAGTGAGTGTCAAAGAAGAGAAAACCCTAAAGCTGTTGCCCTTGGAGAGCTCGTGATGTCTTTAATGGGATTTCCAGTTCTGATGAGTTTCTCGTTTAATTATTCCTTCCACAAACGTGTATGTGTCTCGGGCACCTTCTATGCACTGGGTCATCAGTGTGGCCCTGAGGACGTACCACTGAGCAGGTATGAAAAGGTTCCTACCCTCATGAGCTCACATCCCCATGGAGAAGATGGACAAAAGGAGGAAATGAGGTGGCACCTGTGGCTCAAAGGAGTAGGGCGCCAGCTCCATATGCCAGAGCTGGCGGGTGTGGCTCAGCGAGTAGGGCGCCAGCCCCATATACCGAGGGCTGCGGGTTCAAACCCGGCCCCAGCCGAACTGCATCAAAAATTTAGCCAGGCGCTGTGGCGGGTGCCTGTGGTCCCAGCTACTTGGGAGGCTGAGGCAAGAGAATTGCCTAATCCCAGGAGTTGGAGGTTGCTGAGAACTGTGTGACGCCACGGCACTCTACCCAGGGTGATAGAGTGAGACTCTGTCTCTATAAAAAAAAAAAAAAAAAAAAAAGCCACATGACAGAACAAGAGAATTACAGATTGTGAAAGGCCAGAAAGGAAAGGAAAAGGGTGCCATTTTATCATGGCAGAAACGCACCGTGGCCTAGTTTGGGAAGTCTTCATACCAGTTAAATCTTATTTTTAAGTGAATTAAAAACTGCTACAAAAAAGGCAAAGGGCAGGAAGTGTTTTTCCTTATCTCCTTCATTCTTGTTTGCCTTAATTGGCATAATGATATTCTATTAGACATTGAATTCTATAAATTATTTATTGAGTGCCAACTTGAGACAGGAGTGTTCTGGACACTCGGGATTGTTTTGCAAACAAAACAGACCAAGTGCCTTGCCTTAGTCCGCTTTGCGTTGCTATAACAGAACACCTGGGGCTGGGTAATTTATCAAGAAAAGAGGTGTATTTGGCTCATGGTTCTGCAGGGTGTACAAGAATCATGCTGCTGGCATCTGGTTCTGATAAGAACTTTCAGGAAGCCTCCACTCATGACAGAAGGTGAAGAGACAGCAGGCTTGCCACGTGGTGAGAGAGGGAGCAAGAGAAGAGAGGAGGGGTTCCAGCTCCCCAGCGAACCCCTTCATTAGCATGGGGAGGGCAACAGGCCATTCTTGAGCGATCCACCCCCATGACACACACCCCCACTAGGCTCCACCTCCAACACTGGGGATCAGATTTCAACAAGAGATTTGGAAGTGTTAAAATATCCAGACTGTATCATGCCTGCTGTCATGGGGCTTGTGGTGGGGACCCTAAGCGAGTGCCCGAGACCATGATATGGTGTGAGCAGGGAAGATGGAGAGATGTCACATGGGCCACAAGGGTGGGTGTAGGGTGGCAGGTATGTGGTGAAGGTGACATTAAAATGAAGTGCAGCTTAGGAGTGAAGGAGCAGCAAGAGTGAGGGTCTGCCACGTAGGTGTGAGCAGTGAGGGGGACGTGGGGTGGGGAGTGGGAGAGGTAAAGAGGGTGAGAGGATGATGGCCAGGGTGGGGGTGGGGTTACAATGTGTCGTCAATGCAGGGTGACATCGGTGGATTTTCGAATAAGGGAGATACCTGGTTAGATGTATGGTGGTTAAAAGATGGCCCAGGGCTTCCTGCGTGGTGATTAGACAGAAGGACGGCAGGAGTAGAAACTAGAAATGCAGAACACCATGGCAGCAGTTTGGGCGAAAGTCAGTGGTGGTTTTAATGAGAGGGGCAGCAGGTGAGCTGACACAGAGAAAGCACACTCAGCTGTAACCTGAAGGTAGAGCTCAGGGATTGGAGTTAGGATGTGGCTGAGCTAGAAGAGTCAAGAATGACTCCTGGGTTCTTGTCTCCAGCCATGGGATAGACAGTGCTCCTTGAGGCAGTGCTTCAGGGACGGTGGGGAGCAATGGTTTGAGGGAAGTAAAAGTGTGTTGAGGACATCCGAAGGTTGAGATGCCTCTTGGGCATCCAGTTGGAGATACCAAGGAGGCAGCTAGAGCGTGGAGTCCACAGTTAGTTTACAGCCAGCATCTTAGCCATGCTTCCAATGTTTCCCTCCATTATAGGAATCCTGGGTGGAGGGAAGTGGGTTTTTTGCAATTCACAGGAGGGAGGGACTGTTCTTGAGGGGAAGGCCATGTGTCTCCTTTACACTCTTCTGGGGCCAGAGCAGAGCACGGCCACCTCTCGAGGCCTGCTCATTGATGGTGTCCTGACCCTTCTTGGATTGGGGATTTGTCCGGTTTGTGTCAAAGACGTGGCTCTCTGAAGACAAGCACACAAATTCTAATTCTAACCTAAGGGAGGGATTGGGGCCAATGATATTCATTCCTGGGAGGGCCGGAGTGGGGCCAACCAAGAAGAAAGCAGCCTTTCTTTGTGGTCTTTTAGGTCAAAGCAGGTCATGGCATCACCAATGAAGAAACTGAAGCCCGAAGAAGAGAGACTGTTTGACCAAGGTTATGTTGTTTGATGATATGCAGAGTTGAGCCTTGAACCCTGGGTCTCATCTGCTTCCCATGATGTTTTCTCTGCAGGGCTCAGCAGACAGAACCACCAGGGACGAGCTGGCCATGGTGTGGCATTGGAGAGGGACTTGACATTCACCTTGGCTTAGTCTGACGGGAAGGTCGGCAGGAGCTCAGACAGCTCAACTTCAGAGGCTTCGCCTGTTGCCCATGCTCAGCAATACCGTGAACACATCGGAAGCACAACCACCAATCAGAGCTTCGGAAAACAAAGCAGAATACAAGGGAAACGTGGCTACCATGGTGGCAGTGAAGTGTCCCTGTGCAGAGGTTTTCATTTATAATTGCTAGGTCTATTCACAAGCAGGCAATCGATGTCGTGCTGGTTCTCTGCAGATACCATCACCACCCACAACAAATCTCACCCTGTGTGCTGGCCGGGGACTTCTTTAAATGTAAAGTTTAGAAACCTGCACTTGACAGGCCATGGTGGGCGGATTGCCTGAGCTCACCGGTTCAAGACCAACCTGAGCCAGAGCAAGACTTTATCTCTAAAAAATTAGCCGGGTGTTGTGGTGGGCACCTGTAGCCTCAGCTACTTGGGAGGCTGAGGCAAGAGAATCGTTTAAGCCCAGGAGTTTGAAGTTGCTGTGAGCTGTGATGCCATGATGGCACTCTACCAAGAATGACAAAGTTTAAAAAAAAAAAAAGAAAGAAACCTTAGCTTTCTGGTTGAAAGCTGGTTGCGTATGTTATGACAGGAGACTAAATACTAAATAGATATGATGCATGAGACTCGGTTGGCCCCTGGTGACGTTAATGGACCATCCTGGCTTTGCCCAGGACAGCTGAGGGGGAAGTTTCCATGACTTTCAGTGCTAAAATTGGAACATACCCAGACAAACCAGGATAGTTGCCGCCCCTACTCCCAGCTCAGAGAGAAAAACAGAAACAAAAACTAAAACAAACAGCTCGAAAAGACATTTTTAAGACAAACAAGGTCTTGTAATGTAGGCTAGGTAGCAGGTGATGATGGGCAATGTGTTTTATTCTTTTAAGTGCATCAGTGTGATGGGGTGACCCAGGGCAATGCTGGTTGTCTGGACCTTCAAGAGGAGAAGTGTCCTGCCATCTACAACTCACCTTCAGACTGTTCTACAATACAGCGTAACAATCCCACACATATGGGACAATAAAGGAAAATATGAGAAAAGTATTAACAATTACTGAGTCTAACTCCATGGGTGGTCCTTGACTCTTCTAGTTCTATAAGTTTGAAAAAACAAATTTCTTTTATTTTGAAACAGTCTTACTCTGTCACCCAGGATAGAGTGCTGTGGCATCATAGCTTACAGCAACCTCAAACCCCTTGGGCTCAAGAGGTCCTCTTGCCTCAGTTTTTATATTTTTAGTAGAGATGGAGTCTCACTCTTGCTCAGGCTGGTGTCAAACTCCTGAGTCCAGGTAATCTACCTGCCTCGTCTTCCGAGGGTGCTGGATTATAGGTGTGAGCCACTGCGTCTGGCCAATTTGAAAGTGTCGATGCCAAAATGTTGAGAAAATGCTTTTGTGTAGAGAGGCCACTGTTACCTCCTTTGTAAGAATAACATTTCTTGCATAAACTGAGATTTTGTAACTCAGTTATCTATCACAACTCCATTGTCGAGGTTACTGGACATTGGGAGGATGTGTACAGTGAGCAGAAATATTGTAGTAAGTGAAGACCACTAAAGTTTTATCAGTCACAAATGGGAGAAACTTAGGACAGACTTCAGCCCAATAAAAAAAAAAAAAGCAAGGGGAGACGTGAGGGGCTGGAGGCTGGAAACTCTTCTAAATGGGAAGACTGACTATCAGGGTTCACGCACAGTACACACAGACACGACACCACAAATGAAATTTCAGGCTTCTTCTGCAAGAGAATTGAAGGTGAGCATCACATAGGAAAGGAAGAGAAAATATGGAGGGGTGAAGCCGTAGTGGGGCGGGTGACATGGGGCTGAGCGGTCACAGGGATGATCCCTCCCTTGAAGTAACTAAAGATAGCGACAGCTTTAAAACAACTGCAATGGTTTTTTCATCCCTAGCACTACATGGAAACTAAAAAGGGGGGACATGCTTATTAAAATATTTAATTAAGCAGACTTGAATCCCAAAGTCACCAGAGAAATATTTGACTTTCCTAGGTGGAGAATAGCAGAGAAATCTTCTTAACAAGTCTAGGCCCAAAGGTAAGACCAGTACAGGGCTCCAGGAATGACAGGTTGTATGAAAGTTTCCAAATTAGATCAATTTGAGTGTTTCTTTTAAGAAGTACACTTGATCCTTGTATTGCCTTTCTAAATGGTTGAATGACACTTTAATTTGAATCAAAACAAACAAATAAAGAAAAAAAGACGTAGGCTGGGCATGGTGGCTCGTGCCTATAATCCTAGCACTTTGAGAAGCTGAGCTAGGAGAATCACTTGAGGCCAGGAGTTTGAGGCCAGCCTGAGCCAGTGCGAGACCCCATCTCCACCAAAAATAGAAAAAAAAAAATTTAGCTGGGCATGGTGGTGTGCACCTGTAGTCCCAGTTACTGGGGAGGCCGAGCCAGGAGGATTGCTCAAGCCCAGGTGCTTGAGGTTGCAGGGAGTTGTGATGATGCTACTCTGTAGCCCTGACAAGAGAGTGAGACCCTGTCTCAAAAACAAAACAAAAACATAACAAAAAGAAAATGTCATTCTGATCTTATTTTTAGATTAAAATCTAAGTAGCCACTTAAAAGATCTCGAATCAATCTTCACAACATTCACAAGACATCTCTGCTCTCCTGAGAGTGTAATGTTGCAGTGTGGGCAGAAATACTACATAGATAGGCTGCATGAGACTTGGCGGGCCCCTGGCCAACCAGAGAGAAAGCACATACATTTGGTTACGAACTAGATCAGAGATCAGAGAGACCCACAAGGGAATCCCAGCTTCACTTGCTCACTGCTTGTAGAATCTGAAACCAGCCACTGACCCTCTCTACATTTCCGTTTCTTCATCTGAAAAAATGAGAGAATCACAGTATATTCTTCATAGAATGTGTGAGGTTTAGAAGTGTCCATGCAGGTGAAGTAATTAACGCGGTATCCAAAACAGGGTAAGCTTTCAATAACTGTCACCTATCTTTATGTCACTTGCTACTCATAAAACGAAGCAGTTCTGATGGATCGTATTAAGCTTCCTTGGACATATCTGCTTGCCACAGAGTGATTGCATCATGACAGGGAAGCGAACTAACCCCAGGAAGACTCACTTTGGAGACCGCTCTCCCACAACAACTTCTCTAGATAGATGCGGCTTTCTTCTGGGACTAAAACCTTGGTCAAATATTTGGCCCTTAACACATAGTTTGTTTTTTTTTTTTTTCCTGAAAGCACATGCTCTAGAAGGACTTGAAAATGGCCACAGTCTTGGAATTTGGGGTTAAGTCCTGGGAATGAGGGGAATGAGAAGGCAGGGCTGAAACGGAGGGAGTGCAGGATGGGAAAAACAGAGAGGTAATATTCCATCCCTGCTCAGGAATACCTGGCCCCAAGCACTGGCTGTGGAGGGCAGGTGAGCGGGGAAGGGCACTGGGACACTTTATGACATGTAATAACCATCGCAGCTGTGCAAGCAGAGATCAAAGATCAAATCAAATTTCAAGCTGCGGGGACCTCAATCTGATCACCTGCGGAGGTCAGGGAAAGGAATTTTTCTTCCCTGAAGAGCCCCAAGATTGGCTGAATTCCCAACAGGGGGGGGTTGGCAGTGCCTTGAAGGATCACATTACTGGCTACTGCCCAGAAGCAAGGGGACACGGCCTTGGGGATGATGGGACTGATGGGGCCATTCCATTGTTCCCTGGCAGAATATCTGCCAAACAGAATAGAGAAACTCACAGAAAGTCCAGGGACTCCGTATCCGGGGGCTCCAGTATGGGCAGCCATCAAAAGCCTCCTCTGGAGCGTCCAGTCTCAAGGCAGGTACCTTGAATGCTGAGTGTCAGGCCTGTGTGAGTGTTATGCTGGTTTCCATTGCTTCCAAAGGAAGCATGTAGTTGACGAGCTCAGGGAGAGAGAGATTGCCAGAGGGGGATGGACTTGCTGGGCCATCTGCACTGTTTGCATGTTTGCCCGCCTGTCCCTCACCCTGCCCCAGTGCCAAACCCAACACACACATGAGAGAAAGTGGCTGAAACTTTCAGGCCTGTCCCACCTTTGTGGACACTTGCTCTGAATGCCCTGCTTGGCACAGTTCCACCTGGCCAAAATGAAGACCCTGGCATCTCAGCACAGTCAGAGAGGTGCAGTGGCCTCCAGTGTTAGCTCTGAAAGGCTCCGTGGGGCCATCTGAACTCCGATCTCCCACATCAACCCTTGCTTCTCCCCAATGATACTCTACATTGGGGGTGAACTTAGGAAGATTTATGCAATGGTGGGAAGACGATTTAATTTGAGACAAAAAATAGAGTGGACAGAGTCTCGTTTTGGAGAGACCCAGTGGATTGTTCTTTAAATATTCCCCAAATGGTACTTTGATGGTCTTTATCAGAGGGCACCCTTCAGGGGGAGAGGAGGATGCACAAGGATGGAGAGGGGAGGGGGCTGGCAGGTAGGATTCAATGTGTCATCCACAGAACAGGGAGAACCAAGTGAGGGCAAACTTGGAGGCTTGGGCTGTGGGTGTCAGTCAAACTAATGTGTTGGGGGAAGGGGGGAGGAAGTTTGTCACCCGTTTTAATATCAGAAATTCCTTTACGTGGGTGGTAACTGGGGAACAGCTGCAGGTAGCTGAATCACAGCCCAAATCCTTGCAAAAACGCCGGGTGGGACCCCTGCCAACAACTGAGAGATGGCTTTTCAAGCTGGGATGGAGCAAGTAGGACTAAGTGGGGCGAGGTGGGAGGGGTGGGGGATGGCTGGGGGTGGGGAAGCAAGTTTTTAAAAAGCTGAGTTTTGAAGCCGGTGCATATTTAATAGGATTAGAACACATGAGTTGGAAGCTGAAAATTCTCAACCTGCCTTGTTAAACAGCCAGCCTGCAAGAAGGCCCGGCTCTCCCGGAGCAGTGCAGGGGAGCAGGGCCGGAGGGAGGTGAAACACCTGGGCTTTTTTCTTTTCCAGGGGTAGCCCCGGCTGAAGGAGAGATTTTGGAAGTTCTTTCTCTCCTGCACTCTCTGTGAAGCCTATTCTAGTCCCTTCACACACCCAGTTTGTCAATAATGCCTTCAGGTGCCATGTCCCTGTTTGACTTGGCCCAGGCTGGTCCACCCACTGTGTTGGTCGGTTCTTGGGAGGAAAAAAGTTTGCTTTTGCCTCCTCATTCTGGTCGAGTGGGCCCAGACCTGGCCTCAGAGGTCTATTTGGATTCTCTCAGATGCAGCTCTGCGTCTGGGGTTTGCAGGTGACAGGTGGTGAAGAGTCAGGGTGAACTGCAATGTTCTCTGTCATCTAAATGTGGATCCTTGGTGGTTGGCCTGCTGGCTGTTGCTCTGGGGTTAGAAAAGGCTGTTCTGCCCCCTGAGCACTCTGCTGGTGGCATGTGATGTGGGGACACAGCTAGCTTTTCCCAGACTTTTGGCTCTAGTGCTAACTGGGGGAGTGACTTCACAAAGGACCTTTAACCTTCTGGGCCTCTTGTTTCCTTATTTCCATACCAAGGCCACAGGTCACTCCAGCCTATCCTATGACAACTTTCCATGCCACTGAAATAAGGAATGAGTTCTATAAATACAATAAATATTTGGTCCAAGAGACACAATGCAAATCACCTAATTTGCAGAGGGATTACAAATGCATCCATATTTATAAGATTGAGGACCTACTGGGTGCTCCTAGCTGGGGCACCCATACTAGTCTAAACCATCTGTCTGCCCTTCACAACAGCCTAGGTACTATCCTCAGCAGGTGAAGAAACACAGCCTCTCAGAAAATATTTACTATATGTTACTGAGCCTTATCTACACGAATAACCTCCTTCCTCGATTTTTCATTACACCAACTGTCCTTTCCCTGATGTTATAAGTTAGAAAGAGAAGAATCACCTTACTCACAAGACCAGGAGGTGTTTCCTGGCCCTTATCCCTTAAAGGTAGAGAGAAGTTGGAGCACAAAGACCAAGAACTCAAGTTTTAGGACCGAACAGGCTTGAGCTCAAATTCTAGCCACCTCTTATGAACTGTGCCAGCTTGTGAGAAGCCTTGCATTATTCTAATCCTCAGCTGTTGCACTCTGAAAATTGGTTAAGAACGAAAAAGGAGAAAGAGAGAGGGGATTACATTTTTAAAAAAAGAAAAATTGCATGTAACATTCTTGGTAGGCAGGTGCGTATTTCATATACCGGGAACAGAGTTGTAGCAGGGACTCTCCATAGTCATAACCAACATGTGCTGTGCCTTTTGCCTGGGTCAGGCCCTGCAGCCAGGGTTGGACTGGACACATGCATTGGCCAGCCGGAGTCCGGCAGCCTGCCCAGCTTCCTATCTCCTCTCTTGGTTCAAGCGATGATTTTTCCATGCCTTCTCTCTTAATTGAACACCCAGGCCCAGGTCTTGGTTCAGATAGAGACCTGGCCCCTGCCTGGGATCTTCCTAGAGGTCACTGTCTTTGGATGACCCAAGGGAATTCTTGAACCCCAGCGTGGGATGGAGCTCCAGCACCCGGATGCGGGGGCCTCAGGAATCCAGGGAGGCAGGGACCATTCCTACGGCTCCAGGGAGCCTTGAGTGAACAGTGTGTGTCCTGCCGGCTGTGTAAACACAGTAACCAAATACGCGGATGGTTTCCAGGGTCCACCAGATGGCAACAAGTACAGTGGCTGATGTGGTTCCCGTTTCTTCTCCTCCCTTCTTATTTTCATTTGCTCCTCGTGCCTCAGGGCAGGACGGAATGTGAGCTGCCCAGGAAGCTTTGTTGTCATCTTAAATCTTTACTTTAGGTATTTGCACCTTCCCTTGCTTTGTCCTTCAAGACTTTCTTTGCTCACCTGTCACCTTCTCTCTGCAGCCTATTCAGCTTCCCAGAGAGTTCCCTGCCCCTATGGCTGGTAGTTTTCTCTGACTCCCCTCTCCTGCACCAGAAAATAAGCCCCTAAAAATGAGAATCTGTTTCTTTCCGTACTTTACCCGAGCTCAGAGCCTATAATTAGAATTGTTTTTAAATGAAAAGATAGGCACATGTGTCCCCTGGGCTAGGTCACACATGAAGCTGAGTCCTGATGCAATATTTTTCGGAGTCTTAGTTTTAGCAAATGTTCTATTTTCTGACTTTTCTGGGAGACCAACACCAGTCAGAACAGAAATCTTCACACAAAGAGCAAAGTCCTTTGCTCAAATGCAAGGAAGGATGAGGACGCCAGAGTATAGCAAAGTGGCACTGTCATCCCAGCTTCCCTCTTTGGGGCAGCCAAAGGGGAAGCCCATGGGTGATTTGTGGAGAAAGGCAACCAGGACTAAGGGTGCAGGGGCTCCCGCTGTTTCTATCAATGGATGCAGAGTCTCCTGACACATTCGCTGGACCCCTCTCCGACCTGACTCTGTCTTGATCTTACTGTGGGCAGGAGCTAGTGACCTGTCCCTAATTTCATCCAGTCTCAGCAAACAGCCCCGCAGCGGCCGGATGCTCTTCTTCCCTTTAAGGCTTGAATCCACTCTCCCTTTCACAGAAGTGAAATATGTTTTTATGTTTTCTTGTGTGTGTGTTGTTTTTGCAACTTTTGGTGGTGGGAGTGGGGCTGGTGACTGTGGCCAGTGTCCCTGGACTTCCACCAGCACTCAGTATTCCTGGCTCTGTCCCCACTCAGCGTGGGCTCATCAAAATAAACAGAGGGAGCAGAGGAAAGAGGTCTTGGGATGGAGGGAATCGTCCACTTGGAAATCTGGGAACTGGAGAGTGAGGAGAGGAGTGGGCACGGAGGTAGGGTGTGCGATGCACCTGTGTGTGCCAGTTTGGCCACAGGGGTGACAGAGCCTGGGTCTGAGAGGTCCTGATCCCCCCGCTGGTCTTCCTGTCACTCCAGAGAAACAAAACTCAAAGGCCAAAGTGATTTCCAGCCCATTGCTGGCTTCTTGCTGTTTTGAACCATTGGACATGCCCAGCAGTTCCTCATGCTCGTGGTGGGTGAGTAACGCTGCCAGCTTCTCCATCATCCAAGTTCAGGCTGTAGTTATGCAATCAACGTAATGACAAAACAAAGGCCAGTTGGGGAAATTTTTTTTCTCATTTTGATGAAAAATTCATGTCTCAGTACTCTATTTTTATCTTTTCCTTTTTAATGTACACAGTAGAACCTCCATAGTTGACCACCTCCCTACACTGACCGCCTCCTTAAAATTAGTTGACCTAATTTTCATAGACTGGGCGTGTGTCCCACGTATGCATCAGTACAGCAGGTTCCTTATGCCGACCAGCTCTGTATGCTGACCAATGTGGCACAGCCTCTGGGTGATCAACTTGCAGAGATTCCACTGTATATATGTATATCCATAAATGTCTCTGTAGAAAGTATCCAGCTATATAATATGAAAAATAGTATTAAAATGACTGGATACTTTCCGGATGTCCCTCATATATATATATTTCTGAACAAACACGAGATCTCGGGGGGGGGCAAGAAATGTAGACTGTTAAGGAGAAAGATTTAAAGAACTTGCCTTCATTTATTTTACAAGTTTTGTTTTATTTTGTGGTAAGAAAAATGAACATGGGAAAGCAGTTTCCCAATGCTGTTCATATCGGTCGCTATAGGGTCTCTGCTCCCAGGCCAAGGAAGGACATGGAGGAACATACAGGTGCACAGGGGCCACTCGGCAGGTTCCGTAGAGTAGGAGATGAGAGAGGGGCGAGGGTGGGTGACAAGCAGCTTTGCCCAACAGTCAAAGGCAGGAGGCTCAACATAGGCCTAGAAAATATCCCCTGTGCTGGTGTTGAGGGGGGAAAGAGTGTGGCACGTCTGGGGAACCAAGAGGCATTGCACGTGTCTGGCAGCCACCGTGGGTGGGTGAGGCCTGTGCCGGGTGGATGTGGGCTCAGCAGATAAGGCTGCAAGAATGGCAGGGTCTGGACGGCACCTGTGGTTCAATGGAGTAGGGCACTGGCTCCATATGCTGGAGATGGCGGGTTCAAACCCAGCCCTGGCCACAAAAAAAAAAAAAAAAAAGAAAAATAGCAGGGCCAGGCTGTGGCCCACTGTCATCGCCACATTAACACCTTAGGCTCATTGTGTGGGTAAATGCAAGGGATGCGGCCACCTCTGTGTTTCAGAAAGAGTCTCGGCAGCACAGAAGATGGGCCAGAGGATGAATGAAATTGGAGGGAGGGAGACTCATTTGCTCATTCATTTATAACAAAAATTTATAGAAAAGACAGTCAATCATAAATGTTATTTATACACCTGTATATATGTGAACTAAATGTATGATCTAGGTAACTAAATATAATATGTAACTGTATGACATACATACATATATCTCATCACGCACACACACACACGTTTTGCCAATTAGAGAAACTAAGGTGGCAAAGATGAAGAGTCACATTTAGATGAAGTAGCCAGAGAAGGCCTTTCAGAGAGGAGAGAATTGAAACAAATCATTCTTGGGCTTGAGAGCTGGAAGGAATGAGAAATCCAGCCAGGCCAGTGTTTGGGGGAAACAATAATGACATTCGGGAGAGAATCAGCATATCCCAAATTGGACGGTGATGATGGGGACAGATGACAGAACATTTTAAGAGGTGAAATTGAAAGCACATTCAGAGGAAGGAAAAGGCTCCAAACAGGTCCTAGTTTTGGGCCTGGGCGTGGTCACCTGGGTAGGTGGTGCTGTCCTTGACTGGGATGCAGGATGGCAAGGAAAGAGTATGTCTGGAGAGAAATAATGAACGTACGTCCTTCAGCGGCTGGTGGACTCTCTCCATCAATCTGGGCATTGCCCCAGACCTTAGGGAGGTTTTATAGAGTATCTATTCTCCTCTAAGAAAAGGATGGAAGATGTCAACCCCACCCATTGAAAATTTAGGGACTTGTCTAAAATTGCACTTGGCTTGTTTTTGTTTTCCTCCTTCCCTGCCTTTTTCATGTTATTTCTTTTTGAGTCCAGGCAATGAGCACACTCCTGCACGAGGTCAGTTCTTCTTAGGCCTTGGGAGAATGTAATCCAGATAATGTGTTAAAATAAGACTTTCTAGGTGCAGGGCTTTGGCGACTCTGAGACCAGCCTGAGCGTAAAGCCACTACTCTAATCAGCTCCTGCATTCTGAACAGCAGCAGGAGAAGGTGGACTTGACAGGGAGGAATGGGTCGCAGTGAGTTTACTGAGCTGGATTCCAGAAGAAGTTTTCAAAACCAAAGGCCTATTAAGGTCTAGAGACTTCTAAATGGCATTTGCAGAATTGCCAAGTGGGGGTCCCGAAGCTGGTATTTTTCCCTTCACCCGCACGCTAAGTGCTGTCCCCGTATTAATTTAAGGGATGACACTCTGACGTCACTTGGGTTGCTTGCCTGTTTCCCCAACATTTTTCTAATTACACTGTGGTTTATTTCACCTTCTGTGCCATTTTGAGCTGGAAAGGGTGGCTGTTCGTAAAGCTGCCTCACTCGGGGCGGGGGCTGCTGCCAGTGTCCTCAGGGGCAGTGGACTAACGCATGGCCTTGCCCAGTGAGAGTGTGCTGTCCCCACACTGGAATGGCCCAGTGACCTAGCTCGGCTTCTGAGCAGGAATATCCTGCTACCCACCATGTTTCCAAACCAGAACAAACCAGCATTGGGTTTGATCACTCTTAACATTTGTTTTCCAGGCAGGCTGAGATTCCGGTCCAGGCCGAGAACCCCGAGTCTTTCAAATACTCTCACGCCTGACCTTCAGACTCTGAACACTCACTCTGCACTTTTTTTTTTTGTAGTTTTTGGCTAGGGCTGGGTTTGAACCTGCCACCTCCGGCATATGGGGCCGGTGCCCTACTCCTTTGAGCCACAGGCACCGCCACTTCTGCACTTCTTACAAGGGTGGGGGCGTGTGATGACAGGCAGCTATTGCGGGTGGATGAACATGACGGACACACTCTGTTTGGGGGGAATGACTCTTTGTGTGGACGGAAACAACGTTTTTAACTCAAACCAGAAGGGTCTGGCCCCTCTGGGAGAGGCAGGACCTGAGACCTCTCACTGTTCTTAGGCTGAACACCTAAATGTTTACCACTGCCACCGAGGCCTCCTGCTAAGGAACCTGCTGGTTCCTGCCTCCCAGATCCATCCTGTGCCCTTCCCTCCCGTGACAACAGAGATCTGTCAGCATCTGTTCTTTGATTGTTGTCTGTCTCCCCACACAGGCTCCATGAGGTCAGTGATCACTCTTGTCACTTACTCCTGGTTGGGTGAATGAATGAACAAATGAATGAAAAGGTGAACGACTTGGGGAACTCTGCCTTGGAAAGCTACCCTAGCACCAAGTTCAACAGTTCAGCTTTCCAAGCTGGGGCTCAGAGAAAGGTCCTTATCTCATGAACTTCTCAGGACTGAAGAGGTTAATAGCTCCCTTTATAAAGGAGACTGACCCTGAGGGTCCATGAGGGTCTTACATTCCTGGAAAGACGTTACTCTGAAGTCACTGTGAATGGGGGTCTGCATCTTGGGTGTTGACCAAGGAACCTTTATTGTACAAGAAAATGGATCCAGTTTTGAAAAGCAAATTTCGCATTCATGAGAGCATGGAGGATAAATGCCTCCTGGGTCCATAGAAGGGAAGCCTGAGAAAGATCTGGCAATTTTTTTTTTAAGTGTCCTAAACCTTTGTTTTGAAGCTTTAAAAATAAGCAAAGTAATATATATATATATATATATATATATATATAATATAAATCAGCACACTCACCTTCCCCTCTCTGCAAAGGGGAAAAGCTAAAGAGAAGCGGGTCAGATGTTAAGTCCCATCACCTTGACAGAGCTGTGCTTAATGCGGAGGAGGATCAGGGCGTGGGGGCTGGGGGCGTGGGGTCTGTCGAGAGGCTGATACCCTGTGCTGTGCCTGGAGGGGTCACAGAAGGGATTGGGAAGGCAACTTTACTGATTTCTCCTAGAGAGAGGGAGAGCTGGGGTTTACAGCCCTGTAAAGAGCTGCTTATCAATGCTACTTCCTCCTAGCAACTTTCATCTTTTTACACTATTTGTCTTGCAACTCCTTAAATCTAAAAAGACCTTGGAGTGGAAAAGCAAATGCCCCAAAAGATAGGATGTGTTTGCCTTTGGACTGGAGAGGCAGGGGAATGGGCGGTGCCTGGCTGTCAGAAGAACCCAGATCAGACACGACCCATAAGGCATTTGAAGTCAGGGTTTTTGAGTTTTTAGAAATTACTAGAACACACACTATGAGTGTGTGTGGTTCCCGGAACCTTGCCATTTTACCTCTGCTTCTGACTTTGATGGGTCTTTAGGTCATGGCTGCTGTTTTTATCACTAGGATCTACCTGTTGTAAATTAACCCCGGAAGACCTCCAGAGAGCAGATCTGAGTGCTCATGGAGGAGGGTTGTGGCTGCAGTTTCCAGACAGCCATCCGGGAATGTGGGTGATGGGATGTGGCCATGGTGGGGCAAGTTGGGGAGGATGCTGGGCTGGGAGTCCATCCGCCTGCATTTGAGTCCTGCTGCCTCCCTGAACCAGCAGTGTCACTACCTCTAACTGGGGCACTTCTTCGTTCTCTAGCATTGGGGAAAAGAGACAAGTGGGTGGGAAGAGTGGTCCCTTTCAGATGGCCCTGTCTATTCTGGAAGACCACTCAGTGCTTACAGCTTCAGAGCATGGGGAGATTCCTTGGACTCTTTTATGTCAACTTTCCCGTGTAAGTTGCTTTTTGGAAGAGCCATCTGTCTCTGGTGTGCGTGGGTGTGCTGGCCATGTCATATGCAGAACTGTGTCCACGTGTGTGTGTGTGTTGCCCTCATAGACAGGTGTGCGCCTTGGGTATATGAAAGCGAGTCAGAGTCTACGTTAATGCTTTATTATATCACAGAATAATTGTGAGAATGGCTTCTCTAATCCAAGGTCAGAGCAGGTTTGAAATTTGAAGGCAGGGCCTCTGTGAATAGAGTTCAGGTGTGCATATTAGGTGACTGATAAACTCGAGCTACTAGCCTGGGTGGTGAGCTGAGGGCAGGAAGGGTGTGGAGCCAAAGGGAGCAATCAGAAGCTTTCCTGTGCTTCTTCCTGCCTTTGCTCCCTCCTGTCCTGTTTTCCAGCTCTTACCTTGGGTTGTTGAGAGTGGGCATGGAGTTCCTGAGCCGGCATTGTTTATTGCCACCAGCCCCCAGTGCAGCCAGAAGGCCCGAATTAAGGGCTGTTACTGAAGCCAGAAGGTTGCAATCAGGAGCTGGCTGGCAAGGCTACGGGTCACCAGAAAGGTCACTGCTGACTTATTTCCACGTCCCCCAGTCCTGGCAGAATGTCCATGGAGGCTCAGAAAGCAAACACAGCAGAGGGCTCTGAGTAGATCAGCCCATGACCTTCTCTGGCCCAGAGACTTCACAATGGTTAAACCCTCCTGCAGCTCCCTCAGGGTGGCAGAGGCCGAAAGTGTACATCTGTGCGCGTCTCTGTGTACTACTCCCATGTCTACAGATGCGTACAAATCTGTGCAGAACACGCATGCCTTGTGTGTGAGCCTGTGGCACTCACGGGAAGAGAGCTTTGGGGGTTACAAAAGCCTGTGGACGTCTTGTGTGTGGTGACCGGCCCCGCGGGCTCTGTCTCGGTGTCCCTGGCCCTTTTGTGAGAAGGCTTGCAGGGAGCCCTCCTGAATAGCGTGGATAACGTACAAGCTGATCAGTCTGCCCCCTGTCACTCAGTGGATCTGACCAATCAATCAGTATCAGCTCTGATCAGTATGGGAAAGCCATGAAGGAGAACTTCCTTTGAATTCAGCCTTGAGAGTAATGTGGAGAGCAAGTGAGTGGCAGCCCTCCCCAGCTTCTGTTTCTCTTGGTTGCTGGCTCACTGTCCCTACGTCACTCTTGGTGACGGTTTTAGCAGCAATGTTCTCCCTTTGACCATCAGATTCCTTTTGGAATGGAAGGTCCCCTGCTAGTATTATGAGCCTCTTATGTGGGTCTTTTGGGGCTGTTGTCCTGTACTTTTAATATGCATAGTACCTCACCTATTGACTTCATATAATGGTTCCAATTTACATGTTGCTTTGCATGTGATTTGCATTACATTAGATCATTCCCCTTCCCATGAATATTTATCAACACGGCCACATACCATGGAGGATGCCATATAATGAGAAAGAGGACTGGGGATGCAAAATCCTCTACTCCAACTCTTTGTGGCTTTTCAACAGCAGTCTCTAGTTCTTTCCAGTATGCTAATCCATCTCTCCACCTACTCTTCCCTGATAGCTTCTTCATAAAAGTTGATGTTCTCCCCGCAGCTTCCAGAGGCTGAGGCAGTGGGATGCCCACAACCCCGAGTCTGAGGTTGCAGTGAGCTATGACGCCATTGCATTCTGCTCAGGGGCACAGGGTGGGACTCTGTGTCCTCAACAACAACAACAAAGAGCAAAGAAATAAAAATAAAAATAAGCACGGAAATTAAAAAAAAAAAAGTTGATATTCTCCGGATAGTCACTGCTTTTGCTTCTCAGAGTTCGGCCTCGTCTCGATGCGTATCTGCAGTTGGGGCGTGCTGAAATTGTACATGAATGTGGGTCTTTAAAGGTTTTTTTACCATTGACATTGTGCATTTCTTGGGCTCCTCTTCTCAGATGCGTTGAGGGAGAGCCCTGGGCTTTATTCCCTTTTTACCAGAGTAGGGAAGAAACTGAAGATAGACTTTAGGAAGGATTTACCAAGAGCTATTACACCAAGTTCAAGCCCAACCTGAGGCTAAACTAGATCCGATTCAACATGTATTTTCTGGATTCAGTGATGTCTGAATGCTGTGCTGGAAGAGGAAGACGCAAAAGAAAAGCGTGCCTTCGAGAGTCCTAGTATGTCTTCCCCATCCATGTACAGCCCTTCTGAATTCATTTTGGAGTAGTTTCCCTTGCTTAGACATTGCACTGGTCACAGGGACCTGTGTGATATTTGTCTCTCCTTGCTTCAAAGATACCACCTACGGTACATGAGGGACCCTCTTTGAAATAGGACCTTTGTAACCGGCAGGGTAGTTTTAGATCAAGCTTTGGCAACAAATACATTCAAGAACATCAATTGCATACTATATATACATAAAAAAAAGTTTGGCCAGCACTCCTCCAAGAAGAAACGCAAAAGATCCCTGCTGCTTTTCATCTTCTCTGGCTCAGCCATCATGGAGTCTTTTGCTTGCAGTCATAGGGACAGGAATATGCAAGATATTTCAGGGGTCCAGCTGAGAGGGGTGGGCATTGCTTCTGTCTACACTCCTGAACCTGGGAACATGACCAGCACCATCAGAAGTTAGACTAGGAATCGTAGAGATCCATATAGATGTGGGTGATCACAAGTGATCTCTGCCATACGCTCTTAGCTGTGAGCTTCCGTCAAATCACCAGTTTTCTCCACACCTTATATTCTTATCCCTTAGCTTGTAAAATGCTCGTGAGGATTAAATAAAATGAGGCATAGGAAGGCTCTTACCAGCCCAGTGCCAGGCACAGAGCACAACTAAAGCCATTCTCTTTCTCATCTTGACCCTCCTCCTTACTTGTTGATGCCGAGAGTATGGAAGAAAACAGGAGGCAGGACGCTCCACATGTGGTTTTAATTGGATAAATCAGGATGTGAGGAGATTCCGTTTGCATGCTTTGCTGGTCTTCTCAAGGCGAATGAGTAATATCTAGATGTTTGGGGAAAAAGAGGTCTTCCTAGCTCATGTCAAGCCCTCCCTGACCATTTGGTGGCTGTGTCTCCAAGCTCTGTTTGAAAAGATAAAGGATCCTGCCTATGAGCATGCAGGCACTGAAATCTGAAGCCACAGCAGTTGTCTGGGTTGTTCTTGTGAGTTGCACGTAGAGAAAGGTAGATTGTGTGCCCTCCAAATCATTAACACAGATGCCAGGAGCTGACTCAGCTACACTTTGTTTACTGGGTAAGCTGAGGGTGGGTGGAGGTTGTGTGTACAGATGGGCTCACTCTCTGACTCAAGTCTCAAAGGTGTTGACACCAAGGGCACAGCTTTGGGAAATGTTCTATTTAGAAAGGCCTGGCCTGAGCTGCGTTCTCATCATCCAGAATATGTTAGAAAAGTCGATCAGGTTGGCAATTTGGCCTTCCTCTCCTCATGCCCAAACTCCCATTTAGGCTAGCTGGCACGATACACTTTTTCTCTATGCCCCTTTGACAGTTTAGGTTAATTAAAAAAAAATTTGTTTTAAAGATCCTATTTAAAGCAACTAGGGACATCATTATAAGTCCAATGCCTAAAAGAAACCAAATTAGGGTAGTACACACTTGCATTAGAAATGTTTTGGGTGGAAAATAATAAAACTTGAATAACAGTGGTTTAAAAATGTTATTGTCTCACAAAGAGGTCTAGGGGTTGGTAGTACAGGGTTGGTTTGGCACTCAAGGATGATCCCCAAATCTATGCTTCCCTCTACTTTGCTTCACTTCCTTTCTTAGCTTCATCTTCATGGAGGTAGCCTCATTGTCACAAAACAGCTTCTGCAGCTCCAGGCATCACATCTGCATTCAAGGTAAGACAAGGGAAGTCACAAATAGCACTAGTTCTATCTGTCTCTTTTATCAGGGCAGCAAGAGCTGACCTTAACATATATACCAGGAAAAACAATTATTTTTGAGTACAGCCAATTTAATCTAACTTTTGTTCTAAATTTTGGGTTGATTCATGTTTCTGGAATCTCTCCTTCCTCCCTTACTTCTGTTGTAGTGGGAACCTTAGTCCACAGTACAGGGTTATGTTCTCCTTTTTTCCTCTGGCATGCCTCTGAAAGGAGAGAGAGACTTCCAAGAACAACAGAGAGATAGAATAATATCCAGGGCATTGAAGTATTCTGATCTACTTCAATCAATGTAAGTTAACACTGTTGGTGCTCATGTATTTGCTACTTCCCTGCCCCAACTATATCTTTAAATCACGTGCTTTGAGTTTACCTGCTTTCCAAGGGAGGTCCCAAATCTCAGCATTTGGATAGTCAGATTTCAGAATTGAGTGTTGATGCATAAATGCCCATAGGCAAAAGATGGCTGGATAGGAAATCTTATTAAGAATTATTTTAGGAAGGCAAAAAAAGAAATCTGTTACAGATGTAGAAATCAACTTTCCCTTAACTCTCTAGAACAGGATCTGATGTTTGGATTGGGGGATTTCTATAACTGATTTAACATGTATAAATAAAAACTGACTTCAGGCTTGGCGTCCATAGCTCAGTGGTCAGGGCACCGGCCACATACATTGCTAAACAACAATGACAGCAATAACAACAACCAAAAAAAAAAAAAAAAAAACAGCCAGGCATTGTGGCGGGTGCCTGTAGTCCCAGCAACTTGGGAGGCTGAGGCAAGAAATCGCTTAAGCCCAAGAGTTTGAGGTTGCTGTGAGCTGTGATGCCACAGCCCTCTACTAGGTAACTCAAAAAAAGAAAAAAAATAAACCCCCAACATTAATTCTGCCTTCTCTTCTCCTTTCTGTCTTCTACGCAAATGGAAATAAAGGCTCAGGAATTTTACGAAACTGTTCAAAGATTCCTTGGAAAGATCACATTAAGTAGCTAGATATTTTATTTTGTACCATTCAAGGTGTTTATCTGAAGCCAAGGCTCACACAGGCATTGCTAATCAGTTACTGTCAACTTCCTCCTCCACACACGGCAGACATTGCTAATCAATCACAGCCAACTTCGAGCTGGTTTATGGCTTCCCAATCCATTTCACTAGAGTCCTTTAGGAATCTGCCACCAACCTACCAGGGTTGGTCCCTGAGATGCAATGGAACCTATTTACCATACTTGTCACACTCACCTTCCATTGCTTTATTTGAATAAATCTAAAAACCAGAACACTATTGCATTCATTCACTTAAGCTCTGTTTAATTTTTTCCTAACATGAGAAATTTCAATTAAAACAAGTTCTACCCCCTTACACCCACATCATAAAGATCTCTGGTGAAGTCAAGAGTGGAGGGTGTCAGAGACTGTGTGGAATTTGTCCCCAATTCTGTGATTATTGCATTGAAGTATACACAGCTGGCCTTGGAGATATTTCTATGGAGAAGTAGTAACTTCTATGCAAGGAGCTCCCCAGAGAGGAATAGTTGGTGGGTGGCACAGAAATACAACTCTTCCCTCAATAGAGCCCCCACCTCTCCTTCCTACAGCTGGGAACATTTGCTGGTGGAAGGGGTATCTTGAGTAAAGAGAGTTTGCCTTAGAATTAGCAATGATAGCATTTTCCCTTCCCCATAACTCTCCATCTTTACTACAGACTGACACCTAGAAAACTGGCTCCTGCAGAACTGGGCTAAGAGGAACTGGGAATTTCAGGTCTTTGGATTATATAAGAAAACCAATGCAGAGGCTGATTTGCAGGAAGAGGGACAGAAGGGGTGATCTTCCTTTGATGGTAGGTAATTAAATAGTGGTTGATGTTACTAACTGTTGTCATTGACAAAAGAGCAAGTGAGAACATGGTCATACCTAGAAGGTCCTGGCAAATGGTTTAACCCCATTGGAAGCAGATCTTTGTTCTCAAGGAAATTACTTTTGTCATTTTAGTTAATTCCTGAACCTTCATTGGGTGGGTTCATTGAATGGAGAGAAAGCCTGGCTTTAAGTGCGAGGAAGGAGGAATTTGAAATTTGCACGTGTTTGTATAACACCATTTCCCTTTGCAAATTACTGTCACTTGATAGAGACTCTTTGGGTTTGGAATTGTGATGACACACACAGTGCTTTTGAGCTTCTCTTCCCTAAGGTGGACATTGTATAGGATGTGAATTTAGTCTTACAAATTAATACCAAAAATAGGAGCCCATACGTACTGAGTTTTTACTCTTGCCAGCCATTGTTTTAAGCACTTTATATAGGAATATTTAATCTTCATAACCCTTTAAGGTGGCTACTGTCATCTACTCTCTTTTTAGATGAGAAAATAAAACCCAGAGAAGTTAAGTGACTTTCCCAAGGTCACACAGTATGAAGTGGCAGAACCTGGATTTGAACCCCATTATGCAGCCTACGAAGCCCAACACTCTATTGTCCCTGTTGCTTGTAAAATGCACTGATTACTGCTCCACATCTGTTTTCCTTGAAAGAAAGGTTCCAAGTACTGGGTGTAGGCGGCAGTCTCCACCAGGGTTCGGTCTGCTGCTTCTCTGCCCCCCAACCCTCCCGCCATCAGACCGCCTTCCGGATCTTTATATTTTTGCCAGCTCCTTGTAACATAGCCCTTCCTAGTCTTTCTTCCACTTCCTGATCCCGTCCCTTAGACCGACATTCAAGGGCAGCACAAAACTTCAGCCAGGGAGCCCCAGTTGTTGTTGTTTTTCAGCTTCCTTTGATCCCATTTTGTGGTCGACTTGGCGAAAGTCCACCTCTGTCACCAATGGGCTTTAAAGAGGCTGCGACTCAAAGCCCCTAAGGGATCTGACCTCCACACGCCCAGTTCTCAGGCACCACTTCCTCTCGGTGCCTGCTGCCTTCGCGGGTGGCTTTCTAGTTCACGTTCATCTTTCCAGCTCTGCGTCTCCTTCAGACTCGGGAAGGACCCCAGCGCGTTTCTGTTCTAATCCTTCCTGTGTTTGCTGTAGGTATGGCGGCTCTCCAAGACAAATTACTGATGTTGTCGAGGAGGTCACCAGGGCGTCATTCTTAGGGGATGGGGAGGGAGATGTCCCTGGTGATACACTCCGGGGGCCGCCTCTGCTCTTGGCCTGCTTGGTGCTCCAAGGGCTGGACCTCCGGGACCCCCAGCTGGGAGCTGGCAGCCGGGGAAGGGAGAGACGAGCTTTACCTACGGGCCTTGTCATTCGATGAAGGAGAAGCTTGCATGGGGCAGGCCTCCGGCAACAGATGTTGGTGGACGACCTGCCAAAAACGTGTTTGGGGGCGAGGGAGTGATGCATATGTTATTTGACACGGCAGGATTAGGGGACGGCGAGGAAGCACGCCTCCTCCCCACATGCTGCGCCGCCTCGGGAAGCTCGGTCCAGGCACGGACAGGGACTGCCGGCTCTGGGCGGGCAGCTGCAATGAAGCTTTCGGTTTTCTCTCCCCCACGCCCCCACCGTGGCCCACCACCCTCCTGCCAGGGAGGACTGGCAGGCCTGGTTGGATGTTTCGTGTGAGGAGCTGCAGAATCAAAAGCCATGCTGGGCTGACGGAAGAGCTGCCTTCAGGGTTGCCTCCCCCTGTCTGCCCTGGTAGCCGACCCCACCCATGCCCACGTAGGTACCGGGTTGTGACGGGATGACACTCAGTCCTTTTCCCTGGACTTTGCCAGTGAAGTCCTATGGAAGACAGCGGAGGGTCCAACCATCTGTCTTTGTTGATGGCAAAAGGGAGCATCTAGGAAAACAAGTGCTATTCAGCAGCTTCAGGTCCTCAACAAACAAACAGAAAAACAAAATAGGCTGTGGGACCACTGGAAATCTAAGAGTGAGTTAAATGGAAACCAGGCCACACGTGGGAAGGTGGGGTTCCATGGTTTCCTTCCTTCCCTTTGTTCAGGTTTTCTTGGGTCTCTGCATTCTCCTGGTGGAGCAAGTGGCAGGCAGAAGACACAAGCCCTTGTCTGCCCTCTCCTATCTGTGACATGGTGTGGGTAGGGATGCTGGGGAGAGGTGGGGGGGGGGTGCTGAGTGCACCAAAGTGGGAGGCAGTGGGAGAATGGCCTAGAAATTAACACCTTTTGGCAATGACCCCAGATCTACATTTCTCTCCCTAGCTATTGCACTCCTGAAGGAGGGGAATGGACAACCCATGGCTGAATCCACAGACGCTCTGGAACATACTCTGAGCCGGGGGACTCTTCCTGCTAGCAGACGAGGTCGAGGTTTATTCCCACAGAATGAAACACGCCTCTCCACCAAGTCTCGGTTGCCTTGTGCCATTTCAAACGTTTTCTGCCACTGGAGATCCAAAGAGGGGTGGAGAGAGGGAGGGAAGGAAGGAAGAGAAAGGGTTGGGGATAAAGGGCTAACGCAGAGGAGGAAGCGGAGTGCCGCCTCCAGGGCTGAAGTGTGGGATGTGTGGCCGAGTGGACCTGGTACCACCTGCTACAGACGAGTGGGGCAATTCTGAGGCCCAGAATCGAGATCAGCCTCAGATGAGGGACGTTGTGAGAGCGCACACACTCTGGCTCAGATATCTCTCCCTTATCTTTCCCACTTCCTCAGAAATCTGACGGGAAGGTTGTACCACATCCTTGGACCGCGCTGGTGGCTTTCAGATGGCAGGAAGGCGTTTATGGGAAGAGCGTCCTCATGGAGGCAGCCTCGTAAGCCCCGAGAACCAGGCCGCCTGCAGCCGTTCCTGCCAGAATTCTCCCACGAGAGACTTATTCCATTAGATATCAAGTGTTTTCTTTAGTAGTTGCTATGAAACTTTAAAAAAATACTCCAGGAGGGTATTAGTTTGCTACGGCTGCCGTAACAAAGCACAACAGGCCGGGGGGCTTAAACAACGGGAGTTCATTTTCCCACAGCTCTGGGGCCTGGAAGTCGGGGATGCAGGTGTGGGCCAGCTCGGTCTCTCCTGAGGCCTCTGTCTCTGGGTTCAGCTGACTTTCCCCTGCGTCCTCACACGGCCATTCTCTCTGCGTGTCTGTGTCCTAATCTCCTCCTCTTATGAGAACATCGGTCATGCTGGATTGGGGCCGACCCATCTGACCTCATTTCACATCATTTATTTATTTAAAATTTTTATTATTATTAATATTATTTTAGGCTAGTCAAGCGAAGCTGTGGGAGTGGAGGGGGAATAAAGAAATCTGTAACTGGTGTGATCAAGTAGTTGTAAACATCACTGCACTGGGACCAGCCTCTTTTACTTTAATTCCCTCTTTAAAGGCTCTGTCTCCAAATACAGTCCCATGGTCTCATTCCTGGGTATCGGGGTCAGAGTTTCAATATTGAAGGCGGGGGTGTGGTAGGGGAGGCACAATTTAGCCCAGAACCTCATTCTTGATTAGCTCTTCACAGTTTAGCAGGGATCTAAGAGCTGGCTGAGAACAAACCCGGTGAGTAAGGAAAGTCAGACTCAGAGGAGTTCAGTAACTTGCCCAAAGACACAAAACTTGTCAGAGCAAAATCTGGAATTTCAGCATAGCTCAGCGGCACCCTGATGTTTGCTTTGTTTCTGTCCTGCAGAGAAAGAAGAGAGCTGGGAGAGGGGCTAGGGATGGGGTCTCAATCCAGGAGCAGATACCCAGTCCTTAAGAAAGATACCCCAAGATAGAGGGACGGTGTGTGGCTCGGTCTATGGGAAGAGACCTCAATTCCTGAAACATGCTCTGACTGCCGGTGACACTCTCACGACTTATGACCCTCCAGCCCCACACCCCTCACCCCTTTCCAGCAGTGAAGCATGCCCAGCGCCACAGTCTAATACACACATCACGTTCCTGTAACATGCCTGTGTTTCTAATCCTTCAGAGGGATTTTCTGCTTTTAAGAGTACAGTATTGAATAATTACAAAAGTTCCTGTACTCACTCTTTAATCACAAACAGACATACAGACACTACATTTTTTTAATCTCTTTTTTATAGTTTTGCATGTTGTAGCTTCCTGAAATTTCCTATTTCTAGTGACTCTAAGTAAAAGTGAATTGAGTCTGGCCATTTTTAGTACCTGGTTTATTTTAGTACCAAGTAAAAGGTACTAAAGGAGGCCAAGTATAAAGGAGGCTGACTTTGGCCTGGGCCATGTGATGGACCAAGGCAAATGACAACAATCATCTCAGCCACTGCACCTGTTCCAGGCTGGACACTCACATCTAAGTACTTTGCTTATATTAAGCCATTGTAATCCTTTCCTATGAGATATGTGCTGTTACTATCACCATCATTTCCATGTTGGAGATGAAGATACCAAGGCTGGAGAGTCTAGTTATCATAACTTCCCCATGGCGCAGAGCCCCATGGAGAAGAGCTGGAACTGGGTGTGGGCAGTCTGAGTCCAGAGCCTACATTGGAGCTTCCAGCCTCAGCACTGCTGACTTTTGGCCTGGATCATTCTTTGGTGTGGTGACTGTCTGTACATTGCAGGATGCTGACCATCAGTCCTGGCCTCTGCCCATGAGATGCCAATAACACACACTCCTTCCCCAGTTGTGACAATCAAACATGTCCCCAGACATTTCTAACCATCCCCTTGGATGGGGGCAAAATCACTCAGAGTTGAGAACCATTGGTCAGCAACCTTGACCCTGCTGTGGTACTGGCCATAAAGCCAGAGCAGTTCACCTGCCTTCACATACCTCTCCAGCCAGCCAGCAGGTGCCTCCTGAATTCCACCGACCATACAACCAGGGTGCTTTAAGAACAGCTTTGATCCCAATCCTGACCCTACCGATACTATCACTACTACGATTATTAGTGAAGACTAGTTACCATTTACTTAGCATCTCCTTTCTACTAGAACCCCAGTTTGGCACTTGAGATAAATGAACTCTCACCTTGTCAATAACCCTGGGCATGATTATTATTGAATATCTATTTTTATCTTTAGTTTACAGACAAAAAGCATTTATTGTAGCCTAACTTGCGATAGTGAAAAATTGGAAACAGACACATGCATTTTCAAATTGCAGATTCCCGCTGACCTTTTTATGCCCTGATATGAATTCGTTTTAGTCCAGAATCTGAAAACTCGGAGAACACACATTTAAAATGACAGTGACTGTCATACTGCCCACACAAGAACGTAGTCACTGACCATCCTGCTGACAGTGTAAGGTGTGCCTGTCTCTCTACATTCTCCACTACACTGGACAATATCAGTTCCCTTCACTTTTGCCAGATGTTTAGACCAATGCTAGTGGTCAGTCGCCATGTGTGGTTGTTTAAGGCAGTTCGAATAAACTAAAATAAGAAATTTAGCTCCTCTGAGTGAGGAAAGTGGACATGTGCTGTAACCATTCCCTAGAATTGGACAGTGAGCTGACCAAGAAGCACAGCTGATTTCTGGCCATGCTGATGGCCCAGCGGAGGTGGGGGATCATGAATCTATCATGACAACAGCGTGACTGATGAGAACCTAAAAGCAAGGTGTGCTCTCTGCAGCTGAGTTTTCTCAGTGTGGAAGGCTGCCCTTCTTAGAAGCTCAGGTGAAACAGAAAGGCTAAGGGGGCTCTCTGACACCCAGACGGGCTCCAGGAAAAGTTGGTTGAATGAATGAATGGGGGTGGCTCCTGTGGCTCATCGAATAGGGCGCTGGCTCCATATACCAAAGGTGGTGGGTTCAAACCCGGCCTTGGCCGAACTGCAAAACAGAAAAATAGCCGAGTGTTGTGGCAGACACCTGTAGTCGCAGCTACTCGGGCGGCTGAGGCAAGAGAATCGCCTAAGCCCAGGAGTTGGAGGTTGCTGTGAGCTGTGTGATGCCACGATGCTCTACCGAGGGCAATAAAGTGAGACTCTGTCTCTACAAAATAAATAAATAAATAAATAAATAAAAATGAATGAATGAACAAGTGAAGTAGTCATGTTTTTCTTTCCCTTTTCCTACTTCCTGCCCCACCCCAAGTTAGTTCATGCTTCTTTTTAGATTTAAAGACACGAAAAGTGTGAGCAAACCTTGGAAGAGTGAGCATAAAACTAGTGTGCTTCTTCCCTGCTAGGTCAAGGAGAGTGCAGCCACCTGCCCCAGGAAAGCAGCCCTCCCTGCCCAGTCCCAACCTCTCTGAGAGGTCTTGTCCTTCCTTGTGTTGAGCTCTTGGCTGTGTCCATCTTCCTTTAGCTTGGGGTTCAAGTGGACAGAGCCCTCCGTTCAGAGGAGTCGGCTGCAGTCACAGGGCCTGCTGAGGCCTCTTCTGCTCCTGGCCCCTACAAGCAGGTACATGATGAACTCCTCTTGAGAATTATATGCACCTTTGAATCTTTGTAATGAGTTCCCAATCAACCCATCAGAAAATAAAATGCCCCTTGGGAAGTAGTGGTGAAGGGAATAGGGAATGTCTCCGCAAGGATTATCTCCCCGGGCCCAAAGTATTTACATTCAGATTTGCATATGATTTGCATATAATTTGTGTCTGGCTACAAAGCCTGTCTGTTGTGCAGATAATGTGTAAGCTAAACTCTAGTGTGTCCTTCTCTGCCCCGCCTTTCCTTGTCCCATCTACTCAGATGTGAGGTAGAAATGGCAGCACGGTCAGGACTGGTTGAATGTTTGGGACAAGGGGAGGCTGTGGGTCACATTCTTTCTGCGTTAGCAATCCTGCATGATACTTTGCATTTTGTTGTAGAAAGCCATTTCAGACAGCAAAAGAAAACCCAGGCAAGGCTGCCTGGAGTGTTGGAAACCAATAAGTAGAGGAGTGAAGTGGGCTAAGTTAGAAAGAGGAGCATTAGACAAAAAATGTTTTAAAAGGTAATATATGGGGAAATTAATAAATGATGCCAGCTAAGGTGTTATTAAAAATGCTTACAGGACACTGTAGATAGTTTTTCTGTGTACACATATCATGGGTTTGATCATCTAAGCCCCATGACACGAGCACAGTTACTACCCCCATTTTACAGGTGAATAAGCTGAGGTACCCAGAGTTAAAACCTTGCCTAAGATCAGGCGAGGAAAATAGACAGCCAGGATTTGAACTTGGTCTTCAGATGGTGGAACTGTGCTTTTAACTAGTCTTTTATGCTGTATAGAGAAAAAGGAGGCATTTTCTGGAAGTAAGAAGAGAGGGCCAGCTCTCAACTTTAGGCTTTGGGGAACAGATGCTTGGAGTGAGGAGGACTTGGGACAAGATGTCTGGACATCCAGGGACTCAGGAGATGGAAAGAGGATGGATGCAGAGCTGGCACCTGCAGCGTGATCTTGCCAGGGCTCTGCTTTCACCCATGCTGGCCTGGTCCAGGCCACCCTTATTTGCTCTTTCTCCTGGCTCCTGGGTTAGAATTGACAGTGAACTAACTCCCTTCAGGGCAAAAACTGGTCTCAGCCGGTGGTGGTGGTGGTGGTGGTGGCAGTGGCCTGGTGGCTGAGCTTAAGCCTGCTGATGTGGACAAGCAGGAAGGCTTGGTCAGTGGCTGGAAGTAAGAGGTTGGCAGCACGAACAATGGCAAGGGTGAGTCACCCCTCTGTAACCAAACCCACAGAATCCATTTGATCGCCCAGTGACAGACAGGAGAATGCTGCCCACTGGGGAAAGAGGTGCTGCTTGGATTCTTACCCCAATGGCATAAGGAAAAAAGAAGACAGCTCCTGCCACGTGAATGCCTGAAGATACTAGATCTCTCTGTCCAGTCCAGCTCTACTTTTTCACTATTGATCTCAATACAGATGCTATGCTAGTTCTTTTCTTTCTTTCTTTCTTTTTTTTTTTTTTTAATATTTTCTTTCCTTTCTCTGGAGAAAATCAACTAACTGCTCCAGCATGCGAAGTAGCTGGCAGCAGCTGGGATGTAGGGGGGCGGGGGTTATGTAGCTGAGAACAGACCTTGCAGGAGTGAAGGGGAGAAAAATAATTAATGAAAGATGCTGCAGAGCCAGCTGGTATTGGCTGAGGCAGTGTGAGAAACTTCCATGCGCTGGGGCGGTGTTGTCCAGGAGAGAGTGTTGTCATCCGAATTAATTTGCATGACAATAGACTGAACCCTTATTATGCATACGAATGCTAATGGGCACCAGCCACAGTGCATTTCCATGGGAAAAGGCTCTTCCTTTGAGGAGGCAACCTCTTCCTCCTCCCCCTTCCCCGCCTCCCCTCCTCCTCCCATCACACTGGAGAGCCCCGGTCCCTCAACGTGCCCTTGGGGTGGGCTCTCTTAGTGGAGAGGAGAAAGTGCTATGACATAGAAGGAATGCTTTTCAGTACCTCCCCAGACTCACATTTCTCCCTCCCACCTCTTACGAAATGACCAAGAAGGAGGTCTAAGTGTGTATTGTCTAATTGAAAACAAATGGATCCTTAATACTGCCAATCTAGCTGTTATTGGAAATACTGGGGCACAGTCCGTGGGAGCAGGTGGGGCAGAGGATACCAAGGCTTAGGGTGGGAGTGGGGTGTGTGGGGGGAAGGGCGGAGACAACACCTTGAATTCTGTTTCAGTGTAAGCCTTTCTCTTGAAGTGTTTCCATCACCGCTCCCTTGGAGAAAGACTTAAAACTTGGCATGATGCAGCCGGCTGCTCTGTTTTGCTTGCATCACTGACTGTCCTGGGAGAGGCTGGAGAATTCAAGGGTAGGGGTTGGAGCCAAGTGATCTGGATTCAAATCCTGTCTCTGCCATTTACCAGCTATCTGATGTTGCCCCTTAGACTTAACTCTCTGCCACCCTAGTTTCTTCACAGGTGGAATTGAAATAATGGTACCTTTCTCCAGTAGGCTGTTGTTTGGCTCAGAGAAGGCATGTAAGGAATTTATTTATTATGGTTTTTTTTTTTAATTTTTTGAGATAGGGTCTTACTCTGGTGCCCTGACTAGAGTGCCATGGCATTATGACTCACAGAAACCCCACCTTCTTGGGCTCAAGTCTGTTTTTCTTTAATAGAGACAGGGTCTCAGATTGGTCTCGAACTCCTGAGCTCAAGCAATCCACCCGCCTTGGCCTCCCAGATTGCTAGGATTACCGGTGTGAGCCACCTCGCCTGGCCCAAGTAAGGTATTTAGAATAGGCCTGGGACATCATAAATACCCAATGAATGCTGGGGATGACTATGTTTTTCCTCCCGTAGTTAGCTCTCCTTCTACTCTCCGGCCTCCACGGGTCCTCATTTCTTTTAGAAGGTCCCCTCAATTGTTAGGTGACTGATGGCATTAACCAAGTCCCCATGCTTCCCCCAACCTCCACCATGCCAGCTCCTCCTCCAGCTTTGTGGGCTTCAATAGTGCCCTTGGAAAGGATCTATCTCTGTGCTTGTCAAGTGGGAGGTTTGTAAGATGACTGATGTGTCTAACTAATTTCACTGTGATTGTTACAAGTTCTAGAGGGCTTATCTACAGAGCGTCTCATGGCATGAAATGTTCTCTCTCGCCCAGAACAAGATTTGATTGCCAGAAATATCTTCATTTCAAGGTGATTTCCAGCTGCTCAGCTTTGTCTCACAGGGTCCCGAATAAAGACATCTTAGTTAACAGGGCTCCTGACCTGCCCACGTGCGGGCCTGAAGAGTATGATGTGGGCACTTGGGCTGCGTTTCTCACACACTCTTTAAAATTTGTGCTCAGTTTTGAAAAACACAAACATTTAGTTTTCTATATCGTCAAATGGGTATATTCACTGCATGTAATTCAAACAGGTGGAGATTCTAAACTGAACTTTTCATAAGGTCTTGAACAGAGGGTGTGATGAGAACTGACTGGCTGTCTGGTCTCAATTCCAGAAGCTCTACAGATACCCGGGTGGTACCCATGGCAGGATGGACAGATCTGAGAGCATGGGAAGCCTACTTGCCCTTTTGCCTACGGTGGCCTTATCTTACAAACATTTCCCAATTGTCCCATGCCAGATTGGTGTTAATATTAAGAAAAATATCCAGGGGAGGGTCATTTGGATTCTACTTGGCCGTAGTCCTGCTCAACATTTCAATCAATAAAAATTAGACGATGTCATGAAAGAAACGCTTCTGATTTCATCCAGTATTTACAATCAACAATTGGAAAGGATAAGTAATACTGTAGCATTGCCAGTCAAAATTCAGAATAATTTGAGAAGTCTGGTGAGCCATGGATCAAAACAAGCCACATGAAATTTAAAAGAGTCCAAAGTAAAGCCCTGAGAATTTTAGTCTCAAAAATCAATTGCACAGAGATGATCACGAGGAAGAACATTAAACTTGGTCACAGCTTTGATGGGAAAACGATGGGATATATGATTTAAGGAGAAGCTCAGTAAGAGCCAGAAGCCGAGCAAGCAGCAAAGAATGTTGACTCCAATCTTAACGATTTGTTAACAAAGATATTTGTCATCTCCATCTTAAAAATCAGACCATTTTTCCAAACCTTCATTGGCAACCGTGTTGTCTGGAACTCATAATGTATTTTTTTTTCCTGTCTAGAGACACCGTTGTAAATTAACCAGGCTATGATAAAATCCAGCTGAACTGATAGTGCGGCATAAATAATAACTTTGATTCTGATCTGCAGACGGAAAGACAGCCCAGGCCTAAATGCCTTCGGACACAGCTGCTTGCTGCTTCTTCTCTCCAGACCCTGTTCCTCACCTCTGCAAGCTGCTTTCACGCAAGGTGCCCCCAGAGCCTAGCTGTGGGCAGGAGCAAAGGTGTTCCCCAGAGCTGCCATGGTGAAGAGAGACTTAGGCGAAGGATGGATGGCAAAGTCCAAAGAGCCCAGGCTCCGGTTTGGGAAAAAAAAAAAGACTTTTTAATTTGATTTGTTAAAAAGAAAAATAGAATAGTAGCTTTAGGTGGAAAGTTACAATCTGCACGTCTATAGATTCCCAATAGCAAGCTCAAGGCCTAGATTGCATTTGGCTGTCATTTCAGAACTTGGTAAATTAAAAAAATATTTTCTCGAGATTTTTATTATTGAATAGATGCCACTGGGGATGTTGTCATTTGCAGACCAAGAGAGAGAAAGAGCACAGCCAAGTCACGGTGGTTTCCAGGTTTTAAAAGGGTAAAAATTTTTTCCCAGTCAGAGGAATTTTCAGTGTAGTTTATCTGATCATAATTTTTTGATTTTCAATTTCTTGACACATCTAAGTTTTGAATATGGTTAAAAGAATGATATGTCATTCATGAAGTCATCTCTTGAAGAGAGCCTCTGGCTTGGGTACAGGAAAGTTGACGAGTTTCCATCAATCTTGTCAGAATGAACCAGAGAAAAGGTACCAGTTGGGAAAGAATCCTGATCCCTCCTGGGATAGTATTTTTATTTTTTTGAGGTACAGTCTCACTCTGTTGCAGGCTAGACTGTCACGGTATCAGCCTAGCTCATAGCAACCTCAAATTCCTGGGTTCAAGCAATCCTCCTGCCTCAGCCTCCCCAGGAGCTGGGACTACAGTGTGACCACACCCAGCTATTTTTTTCTATTTTTAGTAGAGATGGGGGGCTGTTGGGGGGCTAAAGTTATCTTACTCTTGCTTAGGCTGCTCCTAAGCTCAAGACATCCTCCTGCTTCAACCTCCCAGAGTGCTGGCATGACAGGTGTGATCCACCACATCAGGCCTTGGAGCAGCATGTTTTCCTTCTGAGTCTTTTGAAGTAATGGAAATCTTAGTGATTAGGAAATAAACTTTTCCACCATACTGCCCCAATTGCATATAGAAATGAGGAGAAAGAAGGAGAATGTGCTCTTTGCTCTGGCTGCAAATGTCAGTAAAACATTGGCATCGTCTTCACAGAGGTCTCGGTCTCACGGGAGAAACAGGTATGAAAACAGAATCTTGCAATATAATGCAGTAAATAGCAGGAAGGAGAGGACAGTAATGTGCTCTGAGAGCTGGGCAGAGAGGCTTCCCCAGTTCAGGAGCAGAGGGAGGCATCCTGACTCACAGCTCAGGCTTGGAGGATGAGTAGGAGTTACCCAGGAGAAGGGCTTGGGGACTAGGGGAGAGAACCCATCAGGTGCAGCCACAGCTGTGAGAAAGGCAGTGTAGTATTGCTTGGCCTTAAACAGCAAGGCAAGGACAGGTGAGACATAAGGCTGTTCAGTGTAGAGAGAAGATGTATCACCAAGAATTTTCCAGGCTGTGTTAAAGAGATGGAACTTTATCCTATGCACAAGGGGAGCCTTCGAAATACTAAGTTAGCCTGGGAGACTGGTACAATCAGAATTATTCTAGGCTGATCACTCTTTAGGCAACATAGCATATGAACTGCAGGAGTGTAACCTTGGGGTTGGTGAAACCGATAAGAAGGAAGCTGCCGTGATCCAGGGGGCAGCGGTTGTAGGGAAGAGGGTATGGAGCAAAGGGGTATAAGGAAGAGTCAGGAGGTCTTGGGGATTGATTGAATGCAAAAGTGGAGGAGTAGGAAAGAGTGGAGGATGCCATGTGAGGGTTGGTTTTTTTTTTTTTTTTCTAATTGTTGGGAATTCATCGAGGGTACAAAGAACCAGGTTACATTGGTTGCATTTGTTAGGTAAAGTCCCTCCCTCTTATAATTGTGTCCCACCCCCCCACCCTCTCCTTCCTTCCCTCTCTTTGCTCTTCTCTTCCCCTACCCCCCACCATGTACTAGGTAATTAATTGTCCTCATGTCGGAATGAGTACATGGGATTCTTGCTTCTCCATTCTTTTTTTTTTTTTTTTGCCATTTTTGGCCAGGGCTGGGTTTGAACCCGCCACCTCTGGCATATGGGGCCGGCGCTCTTCTCCTCTGAGCCACAAGCGCTGCCCTGCTTCTCCATTCTTATGATACCTTACTAAGAATAATGTGTTCCACTTCCATCCAGGTTAACTAAAAGGATGCAAAGTCTCCATCTTTTTTAATGGCTGAATAGTATTCTATGGTGTACATATACCACAGCTCATTAATCCATTCCTGGGTTGGTGGGCATTTAGTGTGAATTTTTAACTGAAGGGCCATGGGCCACCCCACTCTAGTAGGAAATAAAGACATGAAAGATAAGATGACTTTGGTCTTAGACAAGCTGAAAAGTATATGAAGATGAAGCCATCTCACCAGTGTATCTTTCTGCCTGCCCCCTGACTTCCAAGTTCATTAGCATATTAGTATTTATGGAGGGTCTATATGCATACTGTATCTGAGATGTTGTTCTATCAGATCAGGCAATTAAGTTCACAAACTCATCCCAGAAAAAGTGTCACATCACTGAATATTACTGTGGTCACCTTTGAAGTATTACCCTTGGCTATCTGGTAAACATAGCAATATTCAGCAATGAGTTATATAGCACTCTTTCTAGGACGAGTTGATGGATGTAATTGTCTGACCTTGTATGCTGACCGTTCTGGTGGCCATTCTAGAAAAACAGTTCCAAAGTAGCTTTGAAGAGTGGATGAGGCACTGGTGTCAGTGCAGGGCTTCCCAAGGAGAGTATCTCAAAGGTAACCACAATAGTGAGATTGGTCAATAAGGTACAGGGCTTCCCAAGGAGAGTACCTCAAAGGTGACCACAATAGTGAGATCAAAAGTGAGATTCAGCAATAAGGTGTTAGCATCTGTTTTTTAGGATGAGTTTGTGAACTTAATCATCTCACCTCATATTCTTTCCAGATCTATCAGGATGAATTGAACATGACTTGTGCCTCCAAAGAATGTACAATCTAACAATGGGAGATAAGATGTGATGACAAAGAGTAGCGTTCCAAGACAAAGTTCTTACTGCCGTACAGTGGGATTTGGGGAAATGAAAGAAGGCTTCGTGACAGAGGTAATGTTTAAGATGAGATTTGACATCCAGGTGGAATTTGTACATGTAGAGCGATAGGGGAAAGGCATCCCAGACGGAAGCAGGGATAAAAAGCAAAACTAAGCCCAAGAGACTTGGAGATGAAGGAGGAGGGGGAAGGGGAGAAAGAGAAGAAGGAAAAATACATTATTCATTGTGAATGAAGTTTAGAATGATGGAAGTGCAGAAGAATAGTGAAAAATTGAATCAGCAATGTAAACTGAGCCAAAATCGTGGAAGGCTCACCTGTTCATCTTTTACATACATCAGTTCCACCTGCGGGGCTCGGGAAGTCTTCTGAGCAGCGAGCAACCTTGTCCTATACTTTCCTTGGGAAGACCCGGGCATTTGCTCCTGGGATCTTTCCTCCTGGCGCTTGGCTGTGGAGACTCTCTACCGAGTGGGTGGCCGGGCCCCAATACCAAGGAGACTTGCTCTGTGCACCAGTATTTCTTTCTGCTTCACTGGAGGGATGATCTGTAGACTCTATGATCCATGCTGATGCCTTCAGCTGCTGACAAGCCTGCCCGTCCACTTGGCCATTTCAGCCTTTGTTCCACATAAGCACACACTTGCACATAAACTTACAGGGACAGGGCAGACTGGCGAAAAAAGGAAGAGGCCGATACCTTGCAGGACTGACTTACACAAATGCTCCAATAAAGTGATTTGGGAAGTAAAAACAAGTGGTGGGGCTGTGATGGCTCATAATCTACATGGGCATGTGCTATATGCCCAGTTCTCCCTTCTGTGGCTGACTCTACCTCCCTTTTTAGAGTTCCTCCTGTCTCCACAGCTTCCGAGGGATTCTAGTTCCAAGAGCTGAGGAACCTTTCTAAGCCTTCCTTAACGTAAAGGGGTTTGGACATGAACTTGAATGGCTATTGAGCTGATTTTCCAGCTGACAGGAGATGGTTAATTGTATGCTGTCTGTAGGAGTCTTAAAAATCTGTCTGGCCACGTTAATAGTGTTTTGAAATTTATGGCTTGAGACCCTTGGAAGCGAAAATGAACTCGGGGCCTGGAAACTCAGGGTAATAATCTCTTAGGTGGAAAAGAAAGTCCGGTGGGCAGATCTCAGGGCCCTGTAAAGAGAAATGGTCAAAAGTAAACACCGGGTGAGTTCCGCACCTCTGGTGGTGTTATGTTCTTTCCTTCTGGGGTAGCATTTGTCTGATCAAAAGTGCGTACGGTCAGTGAGAGTAGGAAGGAGAGTTGGGAGTTGAAGAATATATGCTGGTATGCTATGGGGTGGGGATTCTGCAACCTATTCAGGACTCACCTTTTCCTTGATAATGGTTTTTATTTCTAACAATGGAAAGGTACGAGAGACAATTTATTAAGACTGAATGGATAGATAGATTTCTCTTTCCTCCTTTGAATCCTGAGTCAAAATGCAATGCTGACATTCATGGAAGGAACAGAACTAATCTGTTTTTCATGGAGAATATGGGGAGTTTTTCCATAGTTATTCTATCGAGGGTACATTCTTGTACAGTATTTGGAGGGAAATCTCTCAGCATTGGTACGAGCCAGGCAGCCCCTCTACTCAGAAGCTTAGGGTCATAGTGAGGATCTGGGCCATGTCCTTTGCTGTCAGCTCCTTGTCTTTTGGCCCCAGTTAAGTTTCCAAGCTACCCTAACTCTGTGTCTTGTTGATTCCTCTGTATGCTGTTTCCTCACTTGAATATCTAGAAAGTGGAGCTAAAGGGACCGGCCTCACAGGCTCACAGTGCAAATCAAGGGAGACAGGTGCTTGGCACATCTGCTCCGTAGATAGAAGACGCCCATTGGTGGAGTTGGTTTATGCCTCATTTGAACTTGCAAGACACACACGTATCCGGTGGGAGCTGGAGTGGAGGGGTTCTTGCACTTATTTTTTGTATCGGCAATCTGCTAATTGTCCACAACATGCATGGCATTTCACAGTTAAAGAGAAAAGCTTAACTGCATTTGTAGTAAAGAAAACTGAGTCTCCCACCATACTCTACGTACGGTGCAGTAGTTCAGAGGAAACCACCTTGTGCAGTGTGAATAGTGGTTACTTGGACTCATAAAACACATGAGAAAAGCCACTTGATTACCTCTCCTACGTTCCTTCACCTGGGGGCCATACTCACATTATGGTCTGATGACTTTCTCAGCTTTTCCAATTCTCTCATTATCCTCTAAAAATATCCTTGGTCAGTTAATCTCATTTTAGCACATGCTTCTCGGAAGACCCAGGCCAATGTATTTTGCTTCTTTGTTTGAGTTCTGACTTTGTTTTCCTCCCTGTAACCTCTAGGGTGCCAAGTAGTAAGATTCTCTTGCTGGTTCTCCCTTGGAGGAAGGAGGAAAATGCCATCATTCCCTGGATGGCCTCCCTTGGATCCATATTTTGAGGCGCTTTGCTTCCTTTCTTGAGTATATAGCTATAGGCTTGCCAGTGAGATCTGGTCACTTTTAGGAGAGTGGATATCTTTCGGCTCCTGAATGAGCTGACTAGATATACTTGTTTAGAAATATTTGAACTCATATTCTGGTGTCAAGACAAAGTGAGTCCAAATTCTGTCTCAGCCCCTTTTGAGTTAGAACCTGAGACTTATTGGATGGACCTGAGTTGGTAAAGCTGAGATCATAATACCCATCTCATAGGGATGTCATGAAGATGAAAAGAAAACTCACCTGTCAGCTGGCTTGTGGTGTCTGCACTTAGTAAGCTCAGGTACAATGTTTTGATAGCTTACAATTTTTGTGCTGTTCCTCATAATTTGCATGGATGTCTATATTTTGTCAATACAAATCAACATTGTTGAACTGTGTGAGTCAAGCTTCCAAAGTATCTTGCGTACACACTTTTAACAGCAAAACCCAATCAATTGAATATCTCTATAAGGATTCTCGAGGGCAGGGGTGTTCTTCATTCTCACTATCATTTTTCTGTGTACACGTGAGTATCTACTTGTGTATGTGTCTATGAAAATAGTCTCATCATTGTTCTAGCTTTGATGAGGAACACAAAAGAGGACCCGTTATTGATCTTTCCTCTAAGAAGATTGCATTTCAGAAGAAGAGAACAACATAAGATCAGTAACAATGGCACAGGCTAAATGTGCAGAAAAGATCGGGTATCAAAACACATTTATTTCACCGATTCTAGGATGTACATTTTGTCTTTTAGTCAATGGTATCTTAGATTTGACCAAATTCAGAATTCCATTATTCAAAGCATTATATATATGCTTTGGCCTGTTAGGAACCAGGGTACATAGCAGGAGGTACCTCTATATTTACGGCTGCTTCCCATCACTTGCATCACTGCCTGACCTCCATGTCCTGTTAGAAGGCGGCCGTGTTAGATTCTCATATAAACTGCATGCGAGGGATCTAGGTTGCGCGCTTCTCGTAACAATCTGACACTGGATGATGAGATGGTGCTGAGGTGGTGACGCCATCGCTGGGGAGCAGCTGCAATTACAGACAACCCTTAGCACAGAAGGTTGATTACACAGAGACCATAAGAAATCAGTTGCTTGCAGACTCATTCCAAAACCATTTCTTCACCCCTGGTCCTTAGAAAAATTGTCTTCCATGAAACAAGTCCCTCTAACCCAAAGGTTGGGGACTGTTGGTTTAGAGGAAGGAAAGATTATTTTAGCTTAGGCATGAGAGTGGAGAGGACAAGGCTTGGGAAAGATTTAAACTTGTGGGATGGACAGAATTTGGGTAGAAGGCATAGGAGGCAATGGGGACAAAGCATTTTCAAGGAAAGAACAGCATAAACGATCATGGAGACGTGTAGGGAGGCCGTGAGAACTCGAAGTTGGCAAAAACACAGAGGTCTGGGAGGAGAGATGAGAACGGCAAAGTGGGAGGGGAAGGCGCCAGAGTTTCCAGATTTTATTACACAAATGAGAGAGGGTCAAGGAAGTGATTGGTGCTGGTGGGGGAAGCAGTGAGGTGCTGCGTTTTGGGATTTGATTTGACAGCAGCACATGAGGTCAGTGGGAAGGAGAGTGTGAGGTGACTTGGAAGGCGATTAGGACAGCCTGGTGGAGAAGTGCCGGAGAGAAAGGGAAGCCAATTCGTGGCAGCACACAATGCCCCGTCATTATCTCATGTGCCCTTTGAGATGACCTTGGAAATTGTTGGGACAATTAAATGAATTGACTCCATTTTTCTTCTCCAGCTCAGTTACTGCTCCCTTCATTCCCACTCCAAGCTTGGACATGTCTTGCTCTGATCCTAATCCCCAGGACTGTGCCCTGTATGGAATGTGGTCAGACGTTGTCCAGTTGGGCTGAACATGTGCCCGTCACACAGTCAGCACTGCTTTGCCCTCATGGGACATCTGGAGGCAACCTCAGTTCTTAGGTGGTTGATAAGACCCAAGGCCTGGACTTTACTTGTAGCAGCCCTTAAGAGCATTCAGCAATGGGGGGAAAAGAGCAATGTCAATACAGAGGCTGTTGCTTTTGATTTGGGATGGTTGTATTTCGGGAGGTTTTCAAATTCAAAGCATCATAAAGCAGTGTCCTCTTTGCTTCCAGGTCCAAAGCCAGGGCTACCTAGACTGAAGCTTCCCAATGATTTCAGCGATTTTGGAAAACAGGTGCCAGCCAGTAAGAGGACAGAGGAGAAGTTGGGCAAAGACAGAGACAGTTTAGGAAAACTGCTCATTCAGTCATTTGACAAGAAGCCATTTGAAATCTCCATCTCGTCACTCCTTCCCTCCAGCCCTCCCCTCTTTCCTCCTTCTCTTCCTTTCTGCTTTCTGCCCTCCCATCCCTTCGCCCTTTCACAGGTATTTACGGAGGGCATACTACGTGCCGGGCACTCTGTGATGCAATGCTGTCCTACTTGCTGAGAGAGACAGGCAATACCTAAAAAAGAGAAAAGCACAACACCAGCGGTCCAGATGCTTGAGCACTGTTGCTATAAAGAAGGCAAAACCCCACATCAGACAACCGGGAAGCTATGACTGCGTAAAACCTAAGAAATACCTGGTGTTATCTCTGTAACATGGGAAAGAAACGGGCCGTACCGGCTCACAGGTGACTCACTCAAGTTCTTTGCAGGAGATGATTCAACTGTTCAAAATTATAAAGAAGGAGAGAGAGTGAGAATACGTCCCACATCGAACACCACGTGCACACAGACCCACCACGATGATTCCCAGCTGGGGTAGTTTTGCACCCCTTCCTCCCCAGGCAACATCTGGAAATATCCAGGGACAATTTGGGGTTGTTGAACTAAGGAAGGCTGTTACTGGCACTTAGTGGGTAGAGGCTAAGGATGCCGTTAAGCACCCTATAATCCACAGGACAGCCCCCTACAACAAAATACCAACAGAGCTTGGGGTGAGGAATCCTGCTTACAAGAATGAATGAGCCAGCAATGTGACGGGGTGTGTGTGGGACAGGTCATTCAGAAAGACGACTGGAGGTGGACCCCTGGAGGAGAGGCGTGCCTGAAAAAGTATCTAAAGATTTGCTTGGCTCCGAGTGCTCTTTAGGACCCAGAGTATAGGTTCCTGTATTGTTCAATAAAGGGACAAGAATATTGGTGTTTCCGAACATTCTAAGGACAGCAGAAGCCAGGAGCCAATTAAACTGACTTCAGCATGAGCGGCAACAGCTTTTTCTAGCTGGGTGGCTCCGGGGACGAACACGGGACCAAAAAAATTGACATGACATGAAGACTTACCCCTGCCACAGAATGAGGAAAAAACAGTCATAAAAAGTCCTGCTTTGGGTACTTCCATGCGACAATGTTGCTTTGTCCTAGGGACCTTAGAGATTTGGGCTTTTATAGGGCTATCCTTTTTAAGAATGGTATCATTTCACTCCATCTTGAGGGGGAAAGTTGCCCTTTTAATTATGATAGTTTCTGACTTGAAAAAAAAAACAAAACATGATGAGATCATTAATCTTAGGCTTTCTGGACTTGAGATCATTTGCACTAGAGGCTTAAACCACTAGCCCTGTTTTGTTTTCGTTTTACTAGGAAAGCTTAAGTAACAATAAAAACAAAACAAAAAGTCTTTCTTAGGGAGAAAGTCTTTTGTTTTCTTTTGTTTGTTTGTTTTTTTTTTTCATTTCAGTATAATTAATTTTAATTATATTACTAACCACATATATTACTGAATTTTCGACAAATGTTTCATCCTTAATAGCCTGTTGTTTTCTTGAGGAGGCTTTTCTCTTGTATCTGACTCCCTTCCCACCCTATGCTCTTCCCTCGAGGCTGTCTGAGGAGATCACCTCCTCCTCCTGAGGCTGCCTTGTATTTCGGTTCCGGAGTGATGAGGGGTGGCTGATGTTCACTTCTGATTCCCATTCTTCCTTGTCCTAAAAGGACTGTGTGGGGGCCTGATGTGGAGTGTGTGTGCACGCATGCATGTGTGTGCTTTGCTTCTGGGAACAGGCAAAAGGGCAAGAGAGGAACAGATGGGCCCCCTGAGCTTCTCCTTGGCCTGAAAAATGAAAGGCGGAGAAAATTGTAATAAAAAACGGAAACAGCTGTGTCAGGACAACAGCAGCTTGTGGGGTGGGTCCAAGCCTGAGGGGGGTTGCAGTCTGTCAAGAGTCTGCTCCTTGGCTGGTTGGGTCTCACCAAAAACAGCATCCTGTGTGCAGACGATGACCATTCCATAGGCCATCAGATGTGTCCTTCCTCACCTCTTCATTCTCCAAGCCAGATTGTAAAGTGGAGGCTGAACAATATTTTAAGTTACCAAAGACAATTGAAAAACGGGCCTCACAGAGCTGCCACGGGTGTTTGTGCAGAGTGACTGTTCTTTCTTCAATCTCCTATAAATTCCCCCCAGCGCTGTTTAAACCTGTTGCTTGTTGGGTTCTTGGCACATAAAGTCAACAGCAGGTTAATACCCCACTTGTCGACAACTGACCAGCATGATATACTGAACAAGCAGAAAAGACATTTGGTCATAATCACTGGCTCCCATTCAAGAGCAATTGGGACTCTTTCTCCTGAGGGACTTTTGGGCCGGATAGCTCTTAGTAATCAAGAACAAAAATGTGGCAACTTGGGGGAAGAGTGCAGATAGCGTATCAGAATCGACAAGAGTTTCTGGGAAAGTGAAGATTTTGCTACTCCTTACCCACTTCCCACCAGCAGTAACCGATAATAATTATAATTTTAATTTCAGCTGAATCACAAAAGCAGTAATAAAGTAGAACCTTGTTATGTACTATAACCCCAATGCTAATCAAGTGGCAGGTGGCTCTACAAATCAGGATATAGTTTTTTTTTTTTTTTTTTTTGCCTCCAGGTAATCTATTTATTTATTAAGCAATCTTTTATTTTTGGTGTGATATTCAAAAGCGATACATGTTTAGATGATGAATTTTAGAAGCTAAGGGACTCCTGACCCTAAGGTCATTATGTGCTTATAACTCCCTTAACTATATTTCATCCAGAAATCTAACTCCCCATGATTTATTAAAAATCATTTGTTTAATGTTGGTCTCTTCCTACTAGGTGTGGGGTCTCTCTGTTTTGTTTATTTCCGTACCACTGACTGCCAGCACTGAGCCCGTCCAGTGGTAAAAAATGAACCAAAAAAAAATTCGTTGTTTCAGAGATGATGACCTCTTGGACAACGCGGCTGCCTAGACCAGAGCAAGACAGTTCTTTCCACACTGTATGCCCACAAGGACCATTTTGAATATTAATAGCTATGGGTGCTGGCCTCTAGCTGGACAGCTGAATTTTATTTGGCTCTATGTCTGTTGATTGGCTGAAACTCCTGGCTGATATCCTCTTGGCTCAAGTTACTTTCCTGCCATCTTAATTTTGCCATCTGGTGTGAGGTGCAAGCCTGGTTCTGATAGTCACCCACTCGCACTACAGTTGAATCAAAATGATCAGATAACACAGGTAAAGATTGAAGGAGAGGAGTCTTGGTGGGAATAGGGGATTAAGGGGTGGAGACATTGGGGAGACTTAAAAATACCATATCATTTTTATTTTTTTTTCTTTAAATCCCCCAAAACAGCTGCAAGTGGAGAATGGGATGGATTTCAAGAATTCTCCATGGAGGCATGGGTTCACACAGGGGCCAGCTGGGTGATGAAATTGACTCAGAGGTCAGATGTGTGCTCATGCTCAGAGAAGACTTCAGAAATTTCAGGGACTTTCAAAATTGGCTCTGGATAGATCTGTTGACTGGGGAGACGGGAACTAATGCATGGCAATTCTGAGATCCAGGGGCCTTAAGCATGAAGGGAAATGAGGGTGCACACTCCTTCTTCTAGCTGTGCTTTGGGGAACCTTGGAAGAGAAGTGTCTCTTCTTAATTTGCAGAGATGAAGGACACTCAGAACATGCTCCCCCTTCTTATCCCTTGACTTCTTCCACCTCCCTGGTTGTCTGGAAGTGGCCACAGAATCTCACATTAGACAGCCCTAGATCCCCAGCCCTATTTGTCTCCAGCTGCACCTGAAGAACCAGCACAATCGGCTCCCTCACAGAGCTTGGCACATCCCCACATGGGTCTAGCTAGATTCATACAGTGCTGGGGTAGCTGCAGAAATCAAAAATCATAAGAAAAATGAATATCTAAGCTCCTCCCATCCAAAGAAAGGAAATAAACATCAGGGTTCCAGAAGAGTGTGGGGGTAGTCAGATGTGACATCCCTTGAATTCTGTAATGTAAAATAATGGGCAAGGGAACTATTACATATAAGGCATTGAGGAAGAGGTGATGTATGCAATTAGAGATATTGAATGTCTACAACACTAAGAAATAATAAATGTTTGAGATGATGGATGTGTTTGTACACTGATCAGATCACACATTACATGTATGGAAACATCACTATGTACCCCACAAATAAGTACAATCGCTGTATGTCAATCAAGAAAATGAAATACATTTTTAAAAAAGCATGAGATACAATTTCACACCTAAAACACAGGTATCACAATTTTAAAAATCTGACAACAAATGTTAGCATTGTCATAGAGGAAATGGAACTCTGTTTCATGGCTTGTGAGAGTGTAAAATGATTGAAGCACTTTGAAAAATGGCTTAGCAAATTCTCATAAAGTTGAGCATTTATTTGTCTGTCACATTTCTAGGTATTTATCCAAGAGATATTTATATCATCTTCATTCACAATAGCTCCATACCAGAAACGATACAAGTGTCCATCGGTAGGAAAATGGATGAATGTATTCTTGAAAGGCTCATACTCAGGAAGAGAAAAGAATGAACTACAGATCCATGCAATGACATTGACAAATTTCAAAAATTATGTTGTATAAGAGAAGTTCAGGGCCAGCACTGTGGCTCATGCCTATAATCCTAGCACTCTAGGAGGCTGAGGCAGGAAGGATATCTTGAACTCAGGAGTTCCAGATCAGCCTGAGCAAGAGTGAGACCTTGTCTCTACTAAAAATAGAAAAATTCAGGCAAGAGGATCACTTGAACCCGGGAGTTTAGGTTAGTATGAGCTAGGCTGACACCATGACACTCTACCCTGGGCAACAGAGTTAGACTGTTCAAAACAAAAAATCAGATAAAGATGGGCACATATTGTACAGTTCCATTTATGTGAAGTTCGAGAACAGGCTCTAATCAATGGTGCTAGAAATCAAAGCAGTGGTTGCCTATGGGAGATGGAGACTGAAAGCCGTGAGTGGACTTTCTGGGGTGATGGGTATGATTATGTTTTCTAATTTGACTTGAGTGGTAGTTGCTCAAATGCACTAAAGTATCAAAAACCAAGTTGCACACATAAGATTTCTGATTTGTGCTTAAGGGTTTTTGTTTTTTCCTCCCCACAATAAAATAAAGGAGGGGAAGAGGGTGACAGGGAAAAGGAAATCTGTAAAAATTGCTTTTTGGAACGTTGCTGCCATCAGTGGATACTCATCCTCTTCCCTGGGGGAGATATGGAGATGTCACCTACTAACTCCAAGCTGAGCAAACGGGGCTTTAAGAGAGGTTTCCCACAAAGCTTTGAAGAGGGTCCTTTCTTGCAGAATCTAGGTGCCCAGGATGAAACGTGAGAAGTGTTCACTTCTTTTGGTTAAGGGACAGATGGGTTTCCATTGACCAAACGTGGTGGGTCCTCTGAAAGAGATAGCAACCATTGGTGGCACCATCTTGGGTCCTGTTTAGCAGAGTTGTCTGCAAGAACAAGGAGACCCCAGCAGAAGGAGGCTGAAGGTGTTCTGATGAAAAGGCAGCGTTCAGAGAAGGTGAGGACCCCCTCGTCCCCACTGCAGGATTGCATCCTGAAGCAATCATGAGGTGAAGAGGAGAGAAGATTTAATATTAAACCAATTTAGGAATTTCTCGCGTGGCCCAGGGGTATTTCCTTAACTAAAATGAGACTTCAAAAAATAAAACAACTACATGAAAAGGGGACTTCTTATTTTCTGATAATGATGGAAAAAGTCACGTCTCCTACTTCCCCCATTTCCCACTGCCATCTCCAATGAACACTCAGGGCCAAGGAAAGATGGAGCTCCTGAATAAAGTCTAAAAAGTCAATGAAGGCAAATATAAAGTTGCATTTTGGTCACAACCCACACAGGTTACCCATGTATCCAACTAACCATCTCCAAACATATTTCTACGGTCTGCAGTTTTACTCAATGACACCACCTCTCCCCTACCTTTGAAGACAGAGCATAGAGTTGTCCTTGATGCCACCATCTCTTCTTGGTGGTCCTCGTCTCACTAACTCTCCATCCTTGCAACTCCTCCCCCAAGTCCTCTCATAGCCACCCCCTTCTCTTCATCCCTTCTACAGTGGATGACACATGAGATCCCTAAGTGGTCTCCCTGTTCCCAGGTTTTGACAGCAAAGTCAAAACTCTGGGTTGGTGCAGGGGAAACAAGTTCTCTTTTTTTAAGCACACAACAAATGGCTCCTGCTATTTCCTGGTTAAAATCCTTCCAAAGTTTACTCTGATTCCATTTCTGCAGCTCTCAATGAATTTTCTGCTCTTTCCCAACCTGTATCTCATCCTAGTCACACTGAACCAGCTGGCAGTTATCCCAAAGCACAAGCCCTTTTCCTGTCTTCATTTGTTTGCACGGTCCCTTCCTTGTGGCTGAACTGTCTTCCCTCACCCTCTCTGTCTTCCGGACGCTCTCTTCAGCTTCTTCTCTCTGCATCTGTGTAGCATTCTACATGCACATCTAATGCAATTGTCAAGGCTACTGTCTGTTTAATTTCTCCCGGACTCCTCATCTTATTAACTTTTCAGTCTCTAGCTCTTACCTGGCATACAGTAAACACTCGTCAAATGTTCAATGAATTGATTATTTAATTGCAGAGTGAATTGCTGACTTTTTGTCTTCTAATACTTGATTCTCATCTCAGGATCCAAGGAAATAAAAGAAACTTAATATGTCAATGAATTCATCAGTGCGTAGTTATTGAGTTCCATTATGTGTCAAATACTCTTCTAAGTGAACTAGAGGTGAGAAAGAAACAAGATAAAGTTCAAAGTCTTAGTTGGAGGACCCAGACACATAAATACCAAAGATAATTTCAGGAAGTGATGATGTTGCAAAGACAGACGGAATAATGGGCCAGTGAGTAACAGGGGCAACAACAGTAAGGATAACTCTATCTAGGATGGTCAGGGAAGGTCCTTGGGGCAGGTGACGTGTGAGCTGATATCTGAAAGATGGAAAAGGAACAACAGGGAAAGTTCTGAGGAAAGGGTGGTTAGGTCAAGAAAGCAGTAAATGCAAAGCCCCTGAAGTAGCAAAGAACTTGGGAGATTTGAGAGTGAGAAAGAGGGCTGAGAGGTGGGCATAGAGACTGAGAAGAGATGAGGTTGGGGAGAATAGTCCAGGGCCAGATTGCTCAGGACAGAGGTCAGAAAACCCTTTCTATAAAGGGACCAACTAGTAAATATTTTAAGTTTTGCTCACTACTCTGTCTATTCTAACCACTGAACTCATACAGTAGGAAATAGTAGAATGTTCTAACCACTCCACTCATATAGTAGGAAAGCACAGAGACAATACATAGACTAATGGGCATGACTTTGTTCCAATAAACCTTTATTTGCAACCATAGGTGGTGGGCCAGATTTGGTATGTGGGCTGTAGTTTGCTCACCCCTGGAGTAGGGCAGTTAAATCCCATGATAAGGAATTTGCATTTTATTCCAGTTGGGTAGGTAGCCATTGGGAAATTTAGAATAGGAAGTCATATGGTCGGATTTTGCTTTAAAGAGATTTCTCTTTAAGAGATTGCCTATAACATAATTTACAAGGTAAGAATTGTATTTCTCAATTTATTCTTTCTTCCCCAATATGAACTCTATTTTAAATTCTCTTTAGAAAACTGAGGGGATGAGAAGAGTCTCTGGTAGTTGCCAGGACCATTTACTAGTTATTTGACCTTAGGTTAATTGCTTAATCTTTCTGAGCCTCAGTTCTTCTTTATAGAACTATAATAATAACACCTGCCTCTAAGGGTTATTAAATGGATTACATGAGATCATGTATATAAAACATCTGTCACAGTGCCTGGCCAAGTAAGGGCTCAATGATGTAAATCCTTTTTCCTCTTTTTCCCTTCCTTTGAGCCTGTATATGTCATTCTGCAAAGAGGGGTAAATGTAAAAGTTGGTCATTGGGTTAAAAAATCAACTGCAGAATTACAGGTTAGGTAAGAAATTGTTCAACACAACATAACTGGGTGATTTGGTAGTTACAAGAGCTAATACAATGTTAATTTAAATGAATAGAAGCATATTTTCTCATTACAGGAATGATTAGTTTATTTGTATTCCATTTTAGATAAGTATTTGGAGTTCTGGTAATAATTGTGGGCACACTGATTCAAAAATACTATTAATAAAGATCATTCAAAAAGAATGAGCAATAGGAAAGGGTTTGGGAACCATGTCATATAGAAAATGCATTGGAAGTGTTTGGCTTGGGAAAAGAAGACTGGAAGAAAACAAAAACTTTACAAACATTTGAAGGGCTATCATCTGGAAGAATGAGAATACCCGCCATATAGGTGTGGAGGTGGGTCACCTTGGGACATTTGGTGGGACATGCAAAGATAAGATATTTCCACAATTAAAGAGCTCCATGATAGAAGAAATCAGATCACAATCAATGCACATATTCTGAAAGAGATCAAGGTACCTTGAACAGCTTAAATACTGCATAGAAGATGTTTTCAATGAGAGTACAGCCAAACTGAAAGACTTCTCATCACACCTGTCTCATTTCTGATTTCATATTCCTACAGGGATATTAACCAAACCTTGGAGATCAAGAGGCCCTTTGGATACTAAGTACTTGCTCCTTCTCTTGGGGCTCTTTGGTAAAAAGAAGATTGCAAAATACATGAATCCATGGTTCATCAAGAAGTAGAGAGATAAATAGAAGTTTATTAAGGAGAAGAGGGGGAAGGCCAGGAGGGAATGGCTAAGGTAAAAATAAAATAGGGTCATCTTATGTGAACTGAGTCAATTTCATGTCACTGGAAAATGAATGACAATCAAGAGAGGAAGAAAATGATGCTTAGTAAGTGCTCCCAGAAACTAGTCTCCAATTAGTCTACTGCCAATCTGTGTAGTCTCCTGTGCCTAGTTTCCAAAGGGGCCATAGTCAGTTGCATTTTCTTTTCATAGCATGTAAACAAGAAAATACCAAGGCATCTGGGCACAGTGGCTCACACCTGTAATCCTAGCACTTTGGGAGGCTGAGATAGGTTGATTGCCTGAGCTCAGGAGTGTGAGAACAGCCTGAGCAAAATCAAAACCCCATCTCCTAAAAATTAGCTGAGTATTGGGGTGGTTGACTACGGTCACCTACTTGAGAGGCTGAGGCAGGAGGATTGCTTGAGCCCAAGAGTTTGAGGTTGCTGTGAGCTATGACACCATGACACTCTACCAATGTGACAGTATTTGGAGTCTTTGTTTTGGGGGAAAAAAAAAGAAGAAAAAGAAGAAAAAGAAAAAGAAAATACCGAGGAATGCTGTTTATTTTTGGCTGCCTTCTTCTCATGAAAGCGTAAGCCCAATGAGGGTAGACTTTCTTGTTCACAGTTGTATCCTCATCCACAGAAAATACTCAACAAATGTTTATGGAAATAAAGAGCAGAAATTTTCCTAAAGTGGAATGGGACAGCATGAAATATTGGCAATGGGATTAGGTTCACTATGAAATCCTGAATACTCAAGGGATGTGTCCTAACTGTACCTTCAAGGTAATGTATATTTTACCTCAAATTCTGTCTTTTTTTCCCCATGAAATTTCCTGTCCCAGGTTGTATTTGCTGTAAGAAAAATTATTCTCCAGAAAGCCAGAGTAAAATAGTTCTAGTCTGTGGATAATGGAAGAGCAATAGACCAATTGAGGCTAACTTTCCTTAATGACATTTCCAGCTCCAGAAGTCAATGGGTGACTCTCAGAAAATGTGGGGGAAAGTGGCAAAGAAAGTAAAAAAAGAAATTAGTAGGAAGAAGAAAGCGAAGGACCAAGGGGGCAGGTCTAACTTAACTGCTATTACGCCCAAGAGATAATGTCACGTGAGAAATGAAAATCAGCTGAGTCTTAGAGGCATGACACCCTGCGAAGGACAAGCACAGTTTCTTGTGGCAATGCCATCAGGTTTGTGGACATAATGAGCGGTAGGCATTATTAAACCTCTATCATGTCAGGCATTGTTGAGAACAGAAGGAAAAGTATCTTGCTTGCAACCTTGGATGATTGACTAGTCAACAGCTGTAGTCATGGGCAGACCCAGCTTTTCTGAGAAGTGAAGCTTAGTTTTGTAGTTTTGTTGGGAGGGGGTTCTATAAAAAAAGAATATAAGGTTTTAAAATTTGAGATTAAGTACAGGGTCTTAAAAACAGACTGTGCTTTTAAGGAGTGCTGAAATCTTCACTTCTTTGGTTTGTAGTAAATCTATCTCTCTGACTATAGCAACAGGTCATCAATTAACTTAATATAAAAAGTGCCACAGTGGTGCCTCAAAAATGTTCATGTTGGAAATCAAAGGAAGGGCATAGATGGGATGGAGTTGAAGGAGGAAAGTCGGACAGTTCAAACTAATCCACATGATTGTAGTTTAATAATAGATCAGAAGACTGCTTCTAAATGAGCTCGTTTTTATTCTCTTTTGCTAAAAATTCCCTTTTTTGTTGAAATAATTAAAAAGAAAATGTTTTGTTTTGAGTGGAACAAAAATAAATACCTTGGATCGCCACACCAGCCTCTTCTGGGGTGGAAGACTCCCTCCGAGGTTTGCAATCCGTGTGTTGTTGTTGCCTGGGTGATAAACCCTGTGCTTCTGATTTAGAATAAAATTCCTCCAAAATATTTTATAATCTGGTGATACTGGGCTTTGACTAGATCTAGTGGATCGGGGTGAGAAGGGATTCTCTCCCTGTACTTCAGTGTCTCTTGTTTTCTATTGTGTATCAGAGCCAGTCCGGAAGCTTGTAAAAACCCCTTTCTTTTCCTGGGTATCACTCCCAGAAATTCTAATGCAGGAAGACTGCTGTTAGACTCAGAGGCAGTCGATTCCTTCGATAAAACTCCTCTAATAACAACCCTGTTACAAGTAGGAGCAATTATAAACATGTTCACCAAAAGGGGAAACCAAGGCACAGGAAAGTTAAAGCAACATGTCACCTGTCAAGAACATTCTGCCTCCAGGAAGGCCTGCCAAAGGTGACCCATTGAGGAACAGAGCATATTCTTTGAGGAAAGAACAGCCTAAGGAATGTATAGATTTGGTAGGGGAGGTGGTGGCCACCGTGGAGTGGTGCATGTTGATTTTAATAGACAAAGGGATTAAGACGAATAAAATGGACAACAATTAGTGAACACCAGAGACTTTTTAAAGGGACTTTGTGACTGTTGGCAAGACAAAAAAGAAAAAGAGAAAAAAAAAGTATATATATGTGGAGATTTTGTAAGAATAGAGGGTCTAAGTGAATGGGGAGGCTAGGTCATAAACGAGGAACAAAATTTGACGTCTGGAGGGGGAGGGAGGGAGGGATTTGCACAGTCCCCAGCAGATCTCAGGCCCTCAATCAATGTTTGCTGAAGGAATTTGCAAAGGAGGCCGAGTACTAATGTCACTTCCATTTGATAACTACCATTTTCCTGGTTGCCTTGATCCCGGTGTGGGATGCAGGCCAGGAATCCAACAAGCCGAAACAGACAAGGTGAGGTAATGCCAGAGAGGCTGGGCTCTGGTTAAGATGGTCAGAGACACCAGCCTAGTAGTAAGACTAGCCTGAGGTGGTGAAGGTGACTCCTTAGGGACACTTCCTCCATCAGCTGGTGTGTGAGTGGGGTGGGGTAGGGGAGGAGGAGATGTGCCCATGTGAGGGTGGGGGGGAGGGGTGATTTCATCTATTTAGTGAAAAATGACCTGAATGTTTCTCTGAACCTGGAAACTCCCCATCTAACTGGGGCCAAGGCAAACAGGGTTAGGTCTTATTTCTTCACTGATGGTTCTGCATCTGCTCAGAATGAGTTAAGAGCGAACAGAAAAATAATCTCCTCCCTTTGTCTCTGCAGAGGAATGGGGAAGGCTCCGAACCACTTAATGGGTTAAAATGACAGGTTGGTTCCCTGTAGACACTCTGCTTTTCTCCGGCTTCCTCTGCCATTTCTTTGGTATGTGTTCACGGTAACAGAAAGTTTGCCATATTAAATTCAGACAAGCAAGTCAGCCCCTCTGGCATTCTGTCTACTGACAAGCTACTGATTTCAAGTCTAATACTCCCTCTGACCTCCACAGGGAAACTGCTTTTGCCCTGAAGCATGAGGTTGTTTAAACCACAACAGGCCTTTTGCTGGAGTGGGGAACTACTGGTGTGTAATTTTCTATGGGACCTATGGGGTGGCACTTTGCAAGATTTTTCTGCTTAGGTTTGGGGAGATAGCCTTTTCCTCAATGTCTGTTTTAGAACTGCCAAAGATGCACATAAAAAAAAAAGAAAAGAAAACATCACAACTATCACTAGTTAACATTCTCTTTTGAAAATTTGTCCAATCATTTTTTTTGTATTGGGGAACCACCTGTGAATAAATCCATGGGGCCATATTCTTTTTAATGCAATGTGTATTTATTGTAAACAATAATATACAAAAAAGAAAGAAAGAAAGAAAGAAAGAAAGGAAAAGTAAGTTTCACAGAACAAAAGGTTTGGGGGAGGGGGCAGAGAACAAGTGAAATAAAACACAAACACAAACCAAACCTTACCTAAAGCCAAAATATGATTTAAACGCCAGGTTTCTTAAGTTACAGAAATATCTTTTTCAAAAGATCTGCTTTTATACAGAAACTGAAAGATGCCATATCATGAGTGCTTTAAGATTTTATTCTACTGACTTCTAAAACTGTTAATATATCTTTTTTTAAATAAAAAAAAAAAGTTTGCTGTCTTTTTTAAAAAGCAATCCTCAAACTCTCCGGCCACAGAAGTCATTAAGATTAAGGTCCCACAGTGGGCTGACCCCCCTGGTACACTCCCTCTCCAACAGAACAAGCAGGGAAATATCAGTGACACATACTTGCATTGTTTTGTGTCACAACACACACACACACACACACACACACACACACAAATTCAGGGAGCCCCAAAAGTCTGTGGCAGCAAACACTGCAAATGACTCAGTGATACACTACATTTGCAATTGCTCATTTGTACAAAAAAGAGAAACAAGTTTCCAGTTTGTTTTTAACAAAAATAACAAAGCAAAAAAAGAAAAAAAAAAAAAAAACCAGACAGACAAAAAGGCATTTGTACAAATCTAGGACAAGGAATCCAAAGAAACTTGCTTTTAAAATAATAAAAAAAAAAAGATTAAAGAGATAAATAAAAAAAAACTGGTTACAGTTAAGAACATAATTTAACAACAGATGTCCATACCCTTTGAGGAAGGCTCCAACAACCTATTTTAAAGAAAGTAAATTAAAGAAAAAAAAAAAAAAGGAAGATTTTATTTTTTAACTGAAAACCTCTCCATACAAAATAAATAATTTTAGCACGTGGAATGTCTTGAAGGTTAACTGCTGGTGTTCAGAGAGGCACAGGTGACAATCTGAACGCATGAGCATCTGCCTTCCACGTGGGGCCCGGGCAGGCAACCAGGTGCAGTGCGCTGGGGCACTTAGTGGCTGCTGAAAGGTTCCCAAAACAGATTTCGTCTTCTTCGCTTGCCTTTTGCCTTTTATTAACACTGCAGCAAACAAGCAAAGGCAGGGGGACATGCGCTAAAAGAGAGCACAAGTATTTTTCAGCAGCATGATTTTAAGGCTCAAGGTGTTTTTCTCCGTTTAAAAAATATATATACGATAAAGCTTACCAAATGCTTCTCTAGACTATTATTGTTTACCCCATATTTGCAAAATAAGGCCTTTCTTTTTCTTTTTTATTAAGGCAGCTCCTCCTGGAATTGGAAAGACTGGGGAATTAAGCAAAGGTAACTCCCCAAATTGATCTTGTAACACAATTCTGTTTTTCTTTTTTATGTTAATACAACAAAAGTTTTTTTTTCTTTGTTTTTTTTTTTTTTTTTGTTTTTCGTGTTTTGTAAGAGAAAGCAAATCTGTACAAAAATAGTCTGGTTGCAAGAAAAGCTAGGGCACGCGCTGTTCAACTAAGAGTTTAGCTGTTGGAAAAATAAGAGCATTTAAATTTTTTAATCTAAAAATATGTATAAATCCCCTCAAAATGGTAATGAATCATACACAGTACATACTAAAAATATTTAAAATAGAGAATATTCCTCACAGAGGACTTTTTTTTTTAATTACTGCTAAAAATAATTACAAAGTCCAAACAGGCAGAGAGGTTGAGCAAAATTGATCACACGGTTCTCCATCGTCCTCCACGCTCGCTCTGAACGACGTTTTAAAGTCCAGTTTCTCATGGATTCGGCTGGTCCATCTCTCCCAGGGTGGCTTGGCCACTGCTTCAACAAGTTGGCAATGCGTTGGATAGATAATGTTTCTGTCTTGGAATCTGGGTACGAGTTGCCTTTAGCTTAAGTGTCTTTAAGGAATAAGAAAGAAAAAAAAAGTCCCAAGGAAATTCTGGTTGATTTATTTCTTCGGTTATTTTTAAGATCATCTCGGCCATCTTCGCCCTCTGCGGTCTCCTCAAGGTCTGGTGAGCTGTGTGTAGACAGGTTGTTCCCAGTGCTGGGGGCTGTGGGTTTGCGGGATGGAAGGGACCCCAGAGGTGTCGGCGATGGGGGTGTACATGGGGCGCTGGGCGGGGTTCATGTAGGTGAAGGTGGAGTAGAGGCCGGATCCCTGGCCCGCGGCGTGGCTGTAGTAGGATCCGGAGTTTTGGTGGTCAGTGTAGTCGTACTGAGAGCGGGTGATGGGCGGGTAGGACGGGCTGTAGTGCGGGAGGCTGAACGGGCTGTAGGCGATCTGCTGCGGCGAGTGCTGCTGCTCGCTGTAGTGGCTGGGGCTCAGCTGCTCGGTCTTGATGTGCGTTCGCTGCGATTGCCCAGGCTCGCTGCTCAGCGTGGTCAGCGTGTGAGCTTGAGGCTGCTGCGGGGGCGCGGCCTGCTGCTGCGGGGGCGCTGCCTGTTGCTGCTGCGGCGCTTGTGGGGGCGCCTGCGGAGCCTGTGGGGGCTGCTGCGGGGGTGGAGGCGGCGCCTGCTGCTTGGACATCCACACATGACCCGCGCCCGCGGGGGTCGCCGCGGTGCTGCTGATGCCGTAGCTGCCCGAGTAGGTGACCTGGCCGTGCGTGGCCGGCACCCCTGGGTGCCCGTTGGGCGGCAGGTACTGATCAAATTCGTTGACGTCGAAGGTCTCGATGTTGGAGATGACGTCGCTGCTCAGCTCGCCGATGTCCACGTCGCGGAAGTCAATGGGAGGCTGTCTGCCCCCCTCTGGCAGGGGGCGCCCCTCTCGCTTCAGGTCAGCCTTGCCCGGCTGCACGTCGGTTTTGGGGGTAGTGGGCGGGGTCGGTGGGCCCTGGGATTGCCCTGCAGGCAGTAAAAGAGGACAAAGCTCCGGAAAATCAACAAGAGTCAGGCAAAGGCCCTAGGCTTAGGAACCCTCCTGGGACCCTCCCCCGCTGCTGGGTGTCTTAGGGACCCTCGCCCTCGCCAGAGCAAGAGGCGCGCTGCGCTGGAGATAAGTGGCCAATGATTAACCTGCCAGTACACAACCTACAGCCGACTTTTATCAGGGAGGGTCTAGGGCCCGAGGGTCCAAATGACCAAATTGCTACCTGCAGAAGAGCTAGGTGTGTGCTTTTGGGGTGGGGGATCAAAGAGAAAAAGGGGCAAGTCTTGTAACGCTGTAAAGGCATTTTATCTCGCAATAAAAAATTAATCTGTTAGGATGTAGGGATTGCGTTGGGGGGTGTGTGTATGTGTGAGCGCGCGCCCCTCTTGGAGCTCCGGGAGGGGAGCCAGATTAGATGCAGAAGGTAGTATTTCCCTCCCAGAGGAGCGCCAACTCCGCAAAGGAGAATGTCCTAGGTCAAAGCCTGAGGGTGTGCCAGGCACCTGGGGCCTGGGGGGCGGGGCACACTCACCCGAGTGTTCGCCAGGGGAGTGCACCTCGCTCATGCCGGAGGACGAGTGAGGCGAGTCGGCCTGCAGCGCCTTGAAGATGGCGTTGGGGGAGATGTGTGTCTGCTCCGTGGCCTCCTCGGCCTCCGCCTGCCCGTTCTTCACCGACTTCCTCCGTCTCGGCTGGTACTTGTAATCCGGGTGGTCCTTCTTGTGTTGCACGCGCAGCCGCTCCGCCTCCTCCACGAAGGGCCGCTTCTCGCTCTCGTTCAGAAGTCTGCGGGGAGGGAGGGGCGCAGAGTATAAGAGGGAGCCGGTGAGTGAGACCCGCAGAGCTGTCAGGGCCGTAGGGGGAGGGGGCGGGCCCCTGGCCACTGCAGCCTACGCGCACCCCCCACCCCCCGCCCCCCGCCAGTTTTCCAGTGGCTGCTGCAGCTCATAACTAATCTTAAAAGAAAAAGAAAAGAAAAGTAAAAAAAAAGAAGAAAAAGAAAAAAAAAATCTCAGTTCTTGCGTACTGACCTGAGCGGGTCACTCCCCGTTCCGCCCCCTCCCCTTTCCTTTTATTCTGGAAACCCTGCAGATGAAAATAGCTCCCCGCGGCTGCCGCTCTAAACGCCTTGCTACTGGAGTTATTTTCTCCCCACCCCAACACCCTTGAAAAACTTCCCCCCAAACTGCTTAAGCTGCAAGCCTCTTCGTGTCCCTTATGCCCCCCCGTTCCAGCCGCATCGCACTCCCCCCCTTCCTGCTAAGGTTCTCCTCCAGTCTGGCTTTCTCTCCCACCCTCCATCGCATCCCCGCGGGTTTAGGGCTACAAGGAAGAGCTCAGTTTGAGGGAGGGAGAGGCGAATCCACTAGCCCTCCTCCCCCAACTTCCAAGAGACGGGCTGGCAAAGCTGGCAGCCCTGACCTTCCGTCTCCTACAAGTCCTCTCCCACCCTCTGGCTATCTCCTCCACCCCATGCCACCCACCACCTCCTCCCCTCGTCCACTTGCACAAGCCAAGAAGTTGGTCAAACTCTGAGCCAAAGTTACTCTTCGTCTCCACATCCCTCCCCCACACGCCGCAGCCTCCTTGGACCGCAATTCCCGGGCTCACGGAGGTGGGGCGGGCACAGAGGGTCCGGCCAGCACCCCGCCGCCGCGCAGCCCACCCCGCCGGGTCCTACCTCCAGAGCTTGCCCAGCGTCTTGCTGAGCTCGGCGTTGTGCAGGTGCGGGTACTGGTCCGCGAGCTTCCTGCGCGCCGCCTGCGCCCACACCATGAAGGCGTTCATGGGCCGCTTGACGTGCGGCTTGTTCTTGCTGGAGCCGTTGACGCGCACCGGCATGGGCACCAGCGTCCAGTCGTAGCCCTTGAGCACCTGGCTGACAGCCTCGCGGATGCACACGGGGAACTTATCCTCCTCGCTCTCCTTCTTCAGATCGGGCTCGCCCTTGGGGTAAGTGTTCTCCTGGGGCCGCGTGTTCTCGGTATCGGAGCCCGAGCCCGAAGGGCAGGGGGAGCCCGCTGAGTCTTCGGACATGGTGGGGCTGGGGGCGCCGGACAGGCCCTTCTCCTGCTCGTCGGTCATCTTCATGAAGGGGTCCAGGAGATTCATACGCAGGCCCGGGACAGGGGGCGGGTTGCCGGGAAAGGCGAGAAGCCGCTGCGGCTCGGGGACTCGAGGCGCGGGCTCCTCTCCCCTCGGCTGCCCGGACGCGGAGCTAGCGGCTCCCGGGGCGGTTGGCGCGGCTGCCGGCTGCTGCGACGAGCACTTAAGAAGGCACCGGGTGGCCAGTCCGCAGCTGCCCGCTCCAAATGGGGGACGGCGAATTGGAGAGTTGAAGGAGGAGGGAAAGAAAAAGAGCAAAAGTGGGGGCGCTTGCACCCCTTCTCTTCGCCTCCCTCAAAGAAAAGCTCCTGGGATGAAACTGGCAAGTCTCTGCGCCACCGAAGTTCCCACTCAGTTTTGAGCTCCGCTCTCGGCTCTCCAACTCCCAGCCCCGGGTCTCTTTAATAAATACTCCTCCTCACCTTAGAGCTCTCAGCCAATCGCAGCGCCGCAGGCCGGGCTTGGCAGGCAGCTGATTGGCCCGGATTTGGGGGCGGAGGATTGTGGCGCTGGGCTGGGTAAGAGGTTGGAGGGAGGAGAAGGGAGGGGACTGCAGCCAAAGGGTGGATGGTCTGGTGCGGGGGTGGGGTGGGGGGTGTTGCAGGAAAGGCGGGGGACACCGGGACGTCCTAGTGTGTAAGTTTGCCGCACTCTCGGAATGTCAGAATTTTGGTGCTGTATTTGCACGAATCGTGTGTGTGTGTGTGTGTGTGTGTGTGTGTGTGTGTGTGTGTCTAGACTAGGATCTACCTACCCCCTACATTTCTTTTCACTGCTCTCTCCGCGGTACTGGGGCCTTAGCTTGAGTTTGCAGTATTCGAAAAGCAGCTGCTCCTTGCAGCATATCCTAGTTTGGGCTCCTGGAGCCTGCCTTCCTCCCAAAGTGCTTGGAAATAGTCTTTTGAAGCAAATGTTTTGGTGACTCAACGCCCGCTGCTCTTCCTCTGTAATAATCCACATAAATAGATTAACATGCTCTGGTTCGCCGGGGCTGGTGCGTCTGGTCAGGACTCTGTTGCGCTTTTGCCAAGGGAATCAATGAAAACCAAAGCTAAGTAAGTCCGGGCGAAGGCTGGTGGCGGCAGCGGCAGCAGCAACGGTGACACAGTAGCCCCGCGCTCTCGGGACGGTCCCGCGCCACACCGACCTTGAACTCTGACAAGTCCTTCTATTCCCCCTCCCCTACCCCCAATCCGTCCGACGTTCCTTAGTGACAGGGCTGCCGCTTGGACGTTCAGCTCTTCGCCTCCCGGGCGAGTCACAAAACGTCAGCAGAGGTGCGGCTGGGAAAAGTTTGCAAACTGCTCTGGTTTTAAGAGATCCAAGTTTGCAAAAGTAGCCGCGAGGCCGAGGCCGAGACCGGTCACTTGGTTTGTGAAGGGCCGGACAAACAGTCCACTCTGGCAGCGTGGTGCTGCTCGCCGGCTTTTGCTTTCCTTTACAAAACACCCGGAAGGGCGAATCGTCCGTGGTTCCAACTTTAGCCCCGTCCTTTGAGACCAGCACACAGTTGTGAGTGCTGGGGGAGGTGGTGGCGGTGTCCCTGATGTATTTCAAGTGTGATTTGAGCACAACCTTTATGTTTACACGAACTACTCAGAGCCAGGTTGGATAAGTGCAGAGTTATCTGTTCTGTAACAGAAGAAACATCTTCGTCTGCTTTCAGAATCACCAATAAGCGCACAACTGGGGAAGACTCTTAATTTTAAACTCCCCTCTTTTGGGCTCTTGCAAACGGTCGCCTCAAATTAAATTATTCTCATGAATTGGTCCACATCTTATTAAAAACTTGGGTTTTGTTTTGTTTCTAATTTGCAAAGTACAGACACTATTACAAGACTCATATTCATATTTTTCTTGAAGATTTTTTTTTTAATTTTGTTTTTTTTTTCTCCCAAGAAGCCGACATTTCTTATAGGAAACAGAACCCTTTGTAAAGCAGTAAGTTACAACCCTGTTCGACAGTATTTTCTTTTTAAACGAATGTAACTTTCTCGAATTGGATGTCTCTAGGACGCTATGGCTTGTTTAAAGAGACCTCCATACAATAGCTTCGTATTCACGGCTGGCTCTGTGATAACTCTCAGAAAGTGTAAAAAAATAACACCGTCCTTTTTTGGGAGAAAACGTCTCGCTTAGTGTGGACCCATTTCTGTGTCCTGGGTAGGGGGCATTTCTAGACACCTGGTCCAGGAGACTCAGAGACCATCGGGCAGATGTTTTAACGAGGAATTCTGTGCTTAGTTGTATTTTATTGTAATTGCCGTGCTTACTTGTATAAAGGCAGTGAAGAAAACTGACTGTAAGATAATTTTGGAATATTCCACTAAATATTTGTCAAGATATATACATACATGTATGAATATATCTAATACATTTATGCAATATGTACTGCATATTTTAAATAGCTTTCAGCAGTCTTTTATACATTCTCTGCTCATTTAATGCAAGCATTTTTTATTTTTGTGTCTTTTTTTAAAATGTGGGATAACAGTCACAGTCTACTGAAAAATGGGCTGCAATTTTCATCTTTATCCAGAGGGGGCGCCAAAAGCCCAGAAACTGTCTCTAACTTAACGTCTGCAGGAAAACTTTGGTGGTGGCTGCGGGGGGATGGTGTGCGCCACTCAATCAGGACTGGTTTGCTGCTGAGATTTCTCTCTGCAGGAATAGGAATTCCTACGTGATATTCCCTCCTGTGCGGGTCCACTTCTGGGCAACTCAGTTAAGAGAATTTGTGCTATATGGAACCGGATTTAAAAAGAGCACTGGAGATGTCTGGTGTTTCTATTCTGCGCAGAGCTGGGAGACGAGGCCAGGAGAAGGGCCCTGATCCCCAAGGTGCCAACCATTGCCGGGCGCGCCAAACTCAGGCCAAGTGTAGCGCGTGGGTACCGTCGACTCGCGAGTGGGTTGGTCCTGTGTTTTTGTAAGGGCCTCCCGGTGTTTAGTTCCCCATCCCTACTCAGGGGCTCGGTTCCCTTCCTCGTGATTTCCAGGGTCGCCCCGACTCCTCCTCCTTGACCCTGGGAAGACGCTCCAGTCCCAATCCAGAAGACCTCAGACAGAGGTAGAGAGAAAGGAACCGCTCCCATTGTTCAGGTTACAAATCTGGAAACTGAGGTCCAATTTTAGCCAGAACATTTTGCCAAGAGCTAAACGCGCGGGCCGGGTCCTCAATCAGATGCGGTGAGGGAGGGAAAGGGCAGACCAGAGAGGCAGGACGGTCAGGAACAGAGGCAGGCTAGGACCGCGCTGCACGATGTTTGCTCACCAGCTCTTTCAGGTACCAGCTCTTGAGCCAGCTTTGGGAGGTCTGCCGCTGGGACGCGACAGGTCTGCCGCTGCGACAGGATCCCAAGGGGGGCTTCGGGGAACCCAAGGTTGACTCCCCCTGGTTTTCGCTCTTGCACGTCCCGGCCGGCGCCGGACTCAATTTCCCCAGCATCTACTTCGGAGCGGAGACCACAGCCCAGAGCAGCTGGCGACTGGGCGAGTTTCCGGGCTCTGCGGGACAGTGCGGGAGGGAGGTGGGTGGGGAGGTTTGCGTCTCTGGGGTGGGGGTGAGACATGCAGGCGAGTGGGGTTCTCTTCACTCGGAAAATTAAAGATCACGACCTCCCTAACCAAAATTCCTGAGCAGAAGTGGGTATGGTGTATAATTCCGTTTTCAGTAGGTGCGAATGTCCTAGGGAGAGTGTCAGCCCTGGGCGATGTTCTCTATAGAGGAGATAGAAGAGGATACCCCTTCCGTCTTCCAATCCCCTCCAGGTCCCCCTGAGATAAAACACCCCAATCTCTGGGCCGGACAAGCCCCGGTGTCCTGGGCTCTCTGTGCTTGTGGGTAATTAGTACTTTTCACTCGGCACAGAATGTTCATCTTTGTGGCACAGAATGTTCATCATTGTTCCCTCACGCCCGATACAAGTTTTTGTTTTTTTTCTTTTTTTGATGGGGGGGAAGTTTTGGAAGGGAACTGGCAGATAAGCAGGGACAAGGTTGGGCTGGACAGCAACTGCTACAGGGTAAAGGAAAGTAGCAAATAGATTCGTGGGTGCGCAATAAATATCTGTTGACTGAACGAATGAACGTGACCTTTGGACATTCTGCTCCAGTGTGTATGTCCCCTTACAACCGCCAGACCTCCCAGCAAGGCCAACAACACGTTATGAAAACGCCTAGGAATGGACGTTCCTGCACTCGTACTTCTCCCCAAGCGGGAGCCTGATTTTGGGGAGTGGTCCCAACGTTTGTCACTAAGGACCCCGCCCCCTTTAAAACTGCAGGCCAAGAAGGGACATTTCAATTTTCTATCCTTTTCTATTTTGGAAGAGAAAGATGAGATGGGCGAGAGGTGTCGGGTTGAGGGGGCATGAACCACCATTCTGCTCTCAGGTGACCTGGCAAGGTTTGGGGGCATGAGGTGGCTGTAACTCCGCGGGGCGTCTAGGGGGAGGGTAAGGACCCCAACTAATGCAAAAGACTGGATAGGCGAACTTGTCCTGAGTTTCTCAGCTGTTGAGGGAAAAAGGGGGATGGAGCGGAAGGCCCTAGTCTCAAAGGGACTGCGCTCTCAAAGGCAGTGTGCCATCATTTTAGCATCCTTTCCCCCTCCACCCCAAATATCTCTTCTTAGTAGTGGTAGCAGGGAGCTGCGCCTCTAGAAGATCCCCTTCAAGCATGCCTCGGATGCCCTGTGAAACATTTCCTAGGCTAAGTCCTCCCCCCCAAAACGCTCACCCCAAACTTTCTCCTTTTACAAAAATCTTTCAGGCATTTTAAACTGAAGGTGTTTTTGCCTTGCTGATTTAAGTAAAATAAGTGCTCAAAGCAGCGGGGCATCGTACTCAGCCCTGGGAGCTGCTTCAGTAGACTGGGGATTGGCACCAGCCCCTCGCATCACCGTTTGATTTGGGGGTGTTCAGTCCCAGGAACTGCACTGAGAGAGGGGAACCCGAGATGGTCCGGAGAGTTTCCTGTGGTTTCCCCCAGGGAAGGTGCGATGATTTCATCTCATTCCGGAGGGGCTCTAACCAACCTCCCCTTTTTTCCGATGTCCTATTGGGTGGGTGATTATTGTGGATCTTAATAGGAGAAAATGTCTTTATCAACCCATGGAAAAGAGGACATGCTTTTTAAGGTGCGATTTGGAAGGACATTGTCAAAATAAAAGCGAATTAGCCTGTAGCTTTTCTGCAACCCTTTTCTGTTTCTCTCGGCAGGACCCGGGAAGCTCCCGGGAACATGAAGCATCTTCCTGATTCCTCCAACTTAATGGCTTCCCGGGGCCAAAGTAAGCGTCTTTTCACCTCTGGTTGGGCCCTATTTTGGTTTTGGAGTGGCGGGAGCGAGTCTCCGGGGCGGAGGCGCGCGCCTGGGGGCCAAAGCTCCGACCTTGGTTGGCGGCTCGCCTGTCTGGAGGCCCTCCTGCCCCCCCACCCCGCCCTCCGAAGGGAAGGCCAGGATCACGAGGTTAGACCCCAACTTCTGAGCTTTCCCAGGAGTGACATCAAAACAATGCCGGTTCTGACCACAGACGGTCCTTAGAGGTGTGACGTCATAAAAGTGTAGGGAGTGGGCGGACTGATTGACTCAGGCTTCGTTAAACAGTCCAGGGTCTTCAGGAGTGGGGCCGCGGAGAAACTGTGCACCCGTAGGGCTTCCTGTCTTGTCTTTGTTTATTTCAAATTCATTTCACCGCACCAGTTGCCCTCTGCAAGGCTGCAGCAGAGACAGGGTGCGCGGGTTACTTGATTCTCCCCAGCGTTTGTCCGCAGAGAGAGGCAGGGAGTGGTGCTTCGGTGTCTGCCAGCCAGAAAAGGCAGGTTAGGGATTTTTTTTTTTTTTTTTTTGGAGGAAGTAGAGATGTTTTGTTTTGTTTGTTTTCTTCGTTCTGTGCCTTTTTTCTCCCAAAGGCTTTTTCTCTCACCGAGTAAAAGGAGTAAGTGAACTAATAAATACCCTTTATTCTCTCCCCTCCTTTTTTCTCCTAGTGATTTGTGAAATTGGGACTGACGCAGGAAAACGGAACAGGTCTTTGGATCCTCCACCTTTCAAATCACTAAGACTCAGAAAATCCCATAGTGTCCCTGTCACTATCTCCAGGACAAAATGTCTTTGTGTCCAACTGAAAAGGGCAGATTGTTTTTCTTTCACGGAGTTCTTGGGCTGGAACCTGCTGCTTTTCCTCCCCCAGTTACCAGGTTGGCTAAAACGTATGTGAGAGTGTGACAAAGCGCAGTCCCAAGGCATGGTTGTGTTACAGAAGTTGGGTGCCCCCAAAGCTCTCAAAATTGTCAGCATCGCTGGGCAGAAGAAAATGGCCTTTTTCTCTTTTGCCTTCATAAATATCCATGCCGGAAGCAGAGATAGATAAACGGGTTACTGGTTAATTTAGGGATAGGGTCATCATAGATTCAAGTATCTGAGCGTTTAATCTTTCCCTTGATTTCTTACTTTCTTGGAGCAATGTAGACATCTGGAAGCTCAACCTTCCTAATGCCCTGGTGTATTTTCATTGTTATAAAGGGGTCACGACCCACAGGTTCAGAACCGCTGGTCTAGATGTTTTTCCTTGGCAGCCTGGGGAAAAGGTGCTGTCTGACTGAGGGTTGCCCCCTACGGTAGGAACCGTCCCTGGAAAGCCTTGCACTCATATAGAAAGGAAGGCGAGTGGAGTGGACTCTGAGATTCTACTGGGGCGTCCTCTCTGTGATCACCTCCACTCTCAACTTCTCCCCAGCGACTCAGCATCTGAGCCTCTCAGGGAGTCTCAAATAGAACTTCAGTTTGCACCCCAACTAAATTAAACCCCAACTATACGTGGCATGACAGTCAGCAACCCAGGTGGCTGCTGGAACTTGCCAGTTTGCAAAGCACAGACCTGTGACGGGGCAGGAACTGGGGGAGTGGGGTGGTGCGTCTGTTAGGCCTCCAAAAGACGGGGCAGAGTTCTGAGTAGAGGAAGTACCAGGCAGTGGAGACACCGTGTCCTTTGCATCCTTGTTTTTCCCTGTCATTCTTTTACTTACCATCTTTTCCCCAGTTTAGCTCAACATTCAATCATTTTCATTCCCAAATAAGCCAATGTGGTGAATATTGTTTGAGGGTTTGCTTTGTGTATGGGCATCCAAAAAAGATAGGATTTTTCCTCTGCTGTTAAATCGTCTCCATGTCTGGTTTCAGTCGGAATTCAGCCTCTGCCCACCCGAACCCTGCTTTACCCTCTGGGCTCATGTTTGCTGAGAGTCCCTTTATCCATCTTTCACAGATTCCCCGTTTATTACCCTGAAAAAACTCCTGGGTCACTGAGAGCTGCCTCCCATTCTTTTGACTCCATCAAAGTGCTAAGGAGATGGGCGGGGCATGAATGAGGAGTGGTACCCCACACTCCTGGTTCAGGGCAGAGGTCGGTCTTGCTTCCTCCCTTGGGCCCCAGAAGCCACCCCCCTCTCCAGCCCCGGTGATGCTGTGTTGCTGTTAGACTAAGCCATCTTCTTCCTCCCACCCTCATCCCTTCTTGGCCCAAGCCCAGAAATGCCTTGTAGTGTGCCGTGTGCTTCACCCTCTCTTTGGGGGACATCTGCCAACCAGCCCAGTGGTGATGACAGTTTCCAGATGATTTTCCAGGAGCAAAGAAATCTGGGGGAGGAGAGCATGACATTGGCCAAACACTGAGTGGGCTGAACTGTTGCGGTTCCGGAAGAGGCCCAGAGAGGTGGAGTTTCAAGAAGCTCAAAGATTTCTTTTTTCCCCCTTTAGATTCTGCCTAAAGCAAAAGTCACTAATTGCTTTGTATTTTCCTGGCACTTAGGTGGTTCTTTGGAATCTGACTCTCCTCCAGGAACTTGGGTATGAGAAAATCAGGACTTCAGGGTGATGTCTGTGGGGACATTCGCCTCCAAGCTCACCTTCCTCAGCTCAGCTAGGCCTGAGGCCTGCCGCAGCCAAGTCTTGGGTTAGTCTAGGGTCACCAGCAGGGAAGATGGCACAGTTTAGGAGAGGATGGGATGAAAACTCAACTAGGCCCTTCTTCGGCCTCAGGGCCTCCCCAGTCCAACTTTACTTCTGCCCCAAGCACTTTGATTTTTAGTAAGCAAACCAGGAAGTGAGAATGAATTTGCCTTTGATACTTGAAAATGAATTCGAAGACTAGGTTGGGTTTTTTCTTGATTCTAAAAAATCCTGAGTGTACATACTGACTTATTCCATGTCTTTAAGAGTTTCCTTTCTCATATACTAGGAAGACTTCCTTACTTTTTTATTTGATTGTTTTTTGAGACAGAGTCTTACTTGGGCTAACATACACATGGTGTCATTACAACTTCAAATTCCTGGGCTCAAGTGATCCTCCTGCCTTACTCTCCTGAATACCTCAGCCTCCCAAGTACCTGAGACTACAGGCACGTGCCACCATGCCTGGCTAATTTTTTCTATGTTTTAAGTAGAGACAGGGTCTCACTCTTGCTCAGGCTGTCCTCAAACTCCTGACCTCAAGCAATCCTCCTTTCTTCGCCTCCTAAAGTACTAGGATTACAGGTGTGAGCCTTTGTGTTCAGAGGGAAGATTTTCTTATGAACCTTTCCTTTAACTCTCCTTTTCAGGGAAGAGTGTCTCAGATAAAAGCTGCCTTCGGCTCAGCGCCTGTGGCTCAGCAGGCTAAGGCGCCAGCCACATACACCTGAGCTGGCGGGTTCGAATCCAGCCTGGGCCCGCCAAACAACAATGATGGCTACAACCAAAAAATAGCCGGGCATTGTGGCGGGCCCCTGCAGTCCCAGCTACTTGGGAGGCAGAGGCAAAAGACTCACTTGAGCCCAGGAATTGGTGGTTGCTGTGAGCTGTGATGCCACGGCACTCCATCCAGGGTGACAGCTTGAGGCTCTGTCTCAAAAAGAAAAAAAAAAAAAAAAGCTGCCTTCACCTATCTTGAAAAAGATGTGAGACTCATTTAGACTATGCAGTAAATGACTACCAAGGCTTAGTATGTCACCATCTAAGAGGCAGCCAGACTTTAACAGGGAGTAGGGATTTAGTTTAAGTGCTGATTCTTCTGTGAAGACTTGAGGACTCCCCATCTCTGTGTGCTTATAGCATTTTCTTCAGGCTTCCATTGTGTTACCATTTCTTCTTCATGCATATACATTTACTACTGAACTGTGACCTCTTCAAGGGCAAACATGTAGTGTTATCCTCTTTGTATCCCCAGTCTATGTGCCACACAGATGCTGCTGAATGAATGTTCACTTAAGGAATAAATGGCAAAAGTAGCCCAAACATGAATACCTAATGGTATGATTTCCGTCATCCGGCACTTAGTGGGACACCTTGGCCAGTTTAATGAGATGCCCTTTTGCTCCCTTTAAAATGTGTCCTGCAGATGGCTGCCTATGCTGCTTATAAGAAAATCTGTCCTTGTCCTGGCACCTTCTTCAAAATTTCCTGCCCTCTGACTTCATTTTGTAAGAAAGCATGCCGGAGACACTCTTTTGGAGAATATTTGGAGTGCTGGATATAAAGCTTTCAGATTGCAATCTTTATACATTTCTGGTCTGGATTTACAGGTTTTGAGAAAACAATCATACCACAAACTGAAATCGTTATTAACATATCAGAACTTCTAAACCCCCTAGACCTTGCTAGCCAAATATACAATGATAATAAATATTTTTTTTCTTTCTGGTTTTCTGCTTGCTTTTCTAAGCACAGTGCGTAGCCCTTTCACAGATGAGCCGGGTGGTGTGGCTGACTGGTGAGTGAATGGGGGGTGACGGGGGAAGGGTTGGTGCCTAGGAGACAGTTACGACCCTGCCTTTCTCTGCAGCTCCTCTCAGGAAGGCATTTTCTTCTTTCTGCAAAGGGCAGGCTCTGCTGTTTGTTTGGAGAAGGAGAGCTGTGGGCATGGAATTAGCGGGTGTCATGTGGGCTCCACGTGTGGCTGGAGCTACCTGAAATCTGTAGGCTAATCACTCCCAGATGGCCCCAGGGACTGCAGTCTCCAGAGCTCCAGAAGCACAAATCCCTCCCCAGTCCCTCCTATGGAAGGGAAGGGGGTGGGATTTAAAGGGAAAGTGAGAACACAAGAGGGAGTGTGTGCGGTGTGTGGTGTCTGTGCCGTTTGTGGCTACCAAAATCACCCATCTCCACCCCTGCCTCACGCCAAACTGGCATCTATTTGGGAGGAGGAGGGAGAGGTAAAGGAAAATGAGGAACAGGAGCAGGAGAGAAACACTAGCTTTAGGAACATTGCATTGGCTTGGAGGTGGGGTGGGATGGACAGAGTTTATTTATTAATTGTCAAAAGCACCATGGCTTTTCTCTGCTTCTGGGTGCAACCTGTAGCTCAGATGGATGGGGTGATGAGTGAGGGGTCAGCAGGCTTGAGGAGGAGAGGACTTCGAGCTTGGTCTGTATTTTCCCTGCTTTGTCTACTTCTGTCCACACTGTGGCCTCTATTCCTCTGCCCCTAGAAGCAGCCTTTGCTGATCACTCTTCTGCATAGCTTCCCCTGGGCAGACAGACACCCATTCACACACTGCAGACTGCAGACTCGCAGTCTCTGAGCGGCCGGGGGAGGACGTACCTAATCTTTCCAGCACACATACACACGTCTCTCTCCAGCACACACATGCGCATGTCTCTCCAGCACACACATGCGCACGTCTCTCTCCAGCACACATGCACTCGTCTCTCTCCAGCACACAGGCACACGCACGTCTCTCTCCAGCACACAGGCACACGCACGTCTCTCTCCAGCACACATGCGCTCGTCTCTCTCCAGCACACAGGCATGCGCACGTCTCTCTCCAGCACACAGGCACGCGCACGTCTCTCTCCAGCACACAGGCACGCGCACGTCTCTCTCCAGCACACACATGCACGTCTCTCTCCAGCACACATGCGCACATCTCTGTACAGTACACGTGTTCGTGAACTCTTGGGCCTTCTGACCTGTAAGCGGAAAAATAATTCCACTGCTAAGGAATGTTCCCTGCTGCTGCTTCGGGCTTCTTGCATTGCCCGATCAGTCCTATTCCCTGGACATCTCTAGGCTGCAAGGGGAAGAAATTAGTCTCCTTGTTTCTCATGTAAAGAAGCAAAAGCTCTGAAAATAGTATGTTGCTTGGTCAAGGTCACGCACGTAATGGGAGAGGCAGATCTCTGGATCCTGTGTCTCGGGGACCACGCCTGCCTCCGCCACCTTCCGCGCGCACACAGAATTCCACAGCCGGATTGCTCCCCTCTGGCTCTTTTCTGGGTCACATGGAGAGACAGGGACTCCACTCTTTTGTGAAGTGCATCTCACTTTATCTCCTCCCTTCTCCCCTAATCGGGGTTTGGCTGCTTTTGTCTCGGAGAAGCGGAGAACACAGTGTGACTTGAACCGTGCACATTGGACACGTCCTCCATTCCCCGAGTTCCCTCCTTAGGAGAACTTGCCTGGGTTTGCAGGAATGGTGTGTCGGTTGACTGTTTCACAGCAATCACCTGGCTTCATTTTACTCTGATGTATGTTGGGCGTTCTTTGTTTTCTGTGTATGTGGCAGGCTTTTTATATCTGGATCCTGATTTTCAAACTCATTTTACTGTACAGAGTGGAAGTGGGCCGCTGCCTTCCTCTAGAACCTGGAAAAGTCCTCATCATTTTGGAAGTTCAGGGCTGTCTGTTATCACGCTGTTTCTTTTCTAAGTAAGAGGAAGTGTTTGCAGAGCCCTTGTTATTAACGTGCTTGGTGGTCTACTAAGGACTTTACCTGGATATATCACTTGTACCCTCTCCCAAAACATTTTGGGGGTAGTTTTTATTATTTTTCTCATTTTCCATAGGAGAAATCTGGGGTTTGCTGTGGTTAATTCACTTGTTCAAAACCTCACAGTTGTAGGTGTTAAAGGGTAAAAACAAATACTAACAACAACAATGACAAAACAAGAACATAGTAGCTATCAAGCGTTGGTCGTTCACTGTAGAAAAAGTCAACTCAGTACAAGATTGAATGAGCTATGTTGTTATTATCTCTGCATTAGGGGAAACTGTGTTTACTCATGGCCTTGTTTCTTTTTGGCCTTGCCTATTTCCTTTGGACTATGGGTTTTGTGGAAGCAATGTTTATCCACATTTAGAGATGATAATCATCAAACAAAGTTGCAGTGGGAAAAAATGGATTGGAAGGGAAGAGGGCTGCTGAGAATTTCTGAATCTCAATGGCCGTCTTGCATTTAGCACAGACCATGGTGGAGATACATCAGGTGGTTCTTCTGTTATCTGAACCCCCGTTGGTGTGAGGTGTGTTTGCTCTTGTATCTATTTTCTCCATCTACCCAGATTTCAATTTGTCTCTTGATGCTGAAGGACCAGGTAGGGGAAAGAGACATTCCTTTGGGGGAGGAATTGAGATAAAAATTTCTTGGTACAAACCAGGTCTGAATGCTACCACATAGTTTGGTACGGCAAACATTGGCACTTAAAACTCCATCATGCATATTAGGTGGGAAGAGGTTGCTCTGCTAGTTTAAGGAAAAAGGGTAGCCAAAGCACAGATTGGCATTTATGATGTGCTCAGGACCTTGGGACAGATAGGTGCTTTAGAAGACCTGGAACTCAGATCCCTTATTTTGGTGTCCTTTGTATTGTTAAAATGATTTCTCCATGAAGAGCTAGAAATTCAACCAGGCTCCATCCTTTAATTGTGACAACTATCCCTGTATAGTTGGTTGGGAAATGGAAAGCATGGGGTGAGGGCAAGGGCTAAGAACTATCTCCAGACAACATACAGAATGGGAGAGAGGATTTTAAGAGAAGAACAAAGATCAGTTAGTTCAATAACACATTTTATTGACTTTCCCTGCGTTAAGATCCCTTTTGGGGGAGCCAGGGAGAATAGGAAGGGGCATGAAAAATGAAAAATTTAAACATTGGAACTCTTGTCTCTAGGAAACATCGAGTGTGCTCTAACAATGACAGAGAGCGCTTTTAAAAAGTGGCACATGCTCATGCCACAAACATTTCACAAATGTCTAAGAGAGGCCTCACTCTGTGCTGTACAGCTGCCCAAGTTCACCTACCCAAGGGCAACTTCCTTCTTCATCTTGCCAGGCAGTGCTGCTCTCTTAGCTAAAACCCTTGTAGACATGGAACTTTGCAGAGAGGCATCACTTTGGGGGTCCCCAATCAGAGAAAGGGCAAGCAGCACATTTGTGGCACGTAACTGGATACTCACAGATGCCCTCCCTGTGTCTGACACTTGGTCATAGTTGTGTTCTAGGTCTGTGGTCATGAAGGTTTCCATGGATATCATAAACTGCTTGGTGTATTGGAAACAGTGAATAAAAAGGTAAGGCAGGGAACGGCTAACGATCAAGCTCACCCAAACCCTAAACCTCAGACTCTTGGAAGGAATCAGCTGCATAAAACAGTCCCAAACTGCAAATGTGCAGTCAGCCAGGATGGCAGAGGAGATGCTTCCAAAGAGACTTGGTGGTTGTGTAGTCTGGGGAGGCCTTGGCTGTGCACAAGTCCACAGGGAGGAGCGAGATGCTTTTTACGTTTCTGAAAGCAAGACACTTTCCTCCTGCTGCAGCTTCACCCTCCGCCCTCTGCTCAGGCTGGTGTTCTCCGGAAGGTGCTCCCAACTAGCCCCCTCCCCCACCAGGACAGAATGAAGCCCAGCCTCCTCCTTGACAGCAGCGGGCCACCACGCTTGCCAGCTCTTAATCTGGGAGAGCAAGAGCCCTACCTTTCAGATTCCCTGTAGTTTCTGAAAGAAGGTATTGTTATTTTCTCAAAACTTCCCGGGTTAGGAACAAAGGCGGATTCTGGATCTTCTTTAAACAGGACAGAGTTGAATTGGCATTCCTTTAAAATGGCTTACGATTACAGCCCATCTCTGCTAACAATTACCTGCCAATACAGAAAGAGGATCTGACTCCTGTAGGGTGCTGTTGAGTTTTTCTTTTCTCATTTTCTTTCCTTACAGTCTCAGAAACATAGGTGAATAGTTAGAGTTTAGATTTCGATGGCATCTGTGATGTGCACATCTTACTGGACAAGTCACTGTTTTGTATAGGTATGGGTGTGTTGTGTGTACGTGTGTGTGCTTTCTTAGAAGAAATTGAGCATGTCTTTCTTTCTTTTTTAATGAAATTATCTCTTCTTGAGAAGAGGATTACAGGAAAAATAAAGGGTGAGTTGCTGAATTTTGAAAAAACATATACGGAAAGTGTGATAGGATGATACATTTCATAAATGGAGTTAATATTTTTTACTATTTGCTTTGAGCATGTTCCTTGCACATAATTGATGCTCAACAGATATTTGCTGCAAAGAATCGTGCCTGTTCTGATTGATACAGTGACATAGAGGAAGCCCACCCTATATGCTGGGATTGGCTAAGTGGGAGGGGAATGTTTCATTGTTGGTTTGGGAGATTGGGGAATTGAAGCCTCTGATGCATCACAGCCTAAGCAGATGGTTGGGACATTTGGTTAAGCCTAAAAAGCCATTCTTTTTTTGTCCATACAATACTATCTTCCTGTGTATTTCAAGTAATAATCCTAAATCAGGAGTTCCTTAGACAAAAAGTGTGACCTATGTGTCCCTATAAATGTCTTGTGTGACCATCTGTAAAACATCTTCCTTCTCAACAAATCAGTTTTCTCCTGCTAAAAATGAGAAGGTATCTTGTCTGAAGCCTGCTTGCTCTGAGATAAGAGCTGGATTTTCAAAAGCCAAAGCAAGCCAAATACCCGGCCCTATTATCGTTGTTATTCTGTGAGATCTGTTTGCTCCATAGAGAAGCTGGGGGTGGAATTTGTGGGTGCACTAAACACCCCAGTCGGGTGAGAGGTGAGCTACACCATGAGTGTCTTTGCAACCTGACATAACTCAGGAGCCCAGTAGATAATTCAACAAAAATTCCCTGAATACCAGCAGATTTGGTTGTTGGGGATTGGATAGAATCTTCCATAGGCACTGAGACAGACTGTAGCCCTTTCAGAGGTAGTTTATGCCAGGAGGGGTCATGCCCATTACATATTCCTTGTGGTGTGTGCCTCCTATCAAGTACACAAGCTCCTTTTGGGATGAGGATGTATTTGACAGCAAGCAAATAGGTTTTTGTTTTGTTCACTTCAACCAAATCCAAGTGTCACCTTCGCCTTTCACCCCTTTGTTCCCACCCTCCTGGGCCCCACACATGGATTTTAATTTTCAACACTTAGCACCTGACTTAGTGATCTAAGATCACTGACTCAGAAAACAGGAAAGGTCAGGCTGCCTAACACCTCCCCCAGCGTCCTGGGATTAGCTTCCAAAACAAACAGATCAGAGATGGGATGTAGACTCCCCAGAGCCGATTCCCACGTGTGAGAAAGCCCAGGAGAAACAAGCTCACTGACGTCACTCAAGTTCACGATCCAGGGCTTTATGGGGCTTTGGCGGTGGTAGATTCCACCGGAAGAACAAGAGAGAGAGGCCGGTGGATTAAGAAAAGTGGGAGAGGGTAGGGAGAGGAGTGCTTTCTGCTAATCAAAGGAGAAACCAAATAAAATGAATGAAGTCCAAGAAAAATACAATGCTATTGTTTTGGGGGCATAAGATGCTGGCTTGGAGGCTTCATTGAGTAATCCAAGTCACACCCTCTCTGTGGGACTGCAGGAATGTTGGCTGTTGGTCTGCAGGCCAGGTGGGAGGTGGGTAGACAGGTCTATGGAGATGAGAATTTCTTGGAGCTGTAACTCTCTGAACATCCCCACGGCCTTGCAGCTGGGAGGCTGGGACACAAAGAAGCAGGAATGTGGTGCTGAATCAAGGCCAAAGAGCAGTGGCCATGGGAGTCTGGGATGGGGGGGGAAGAGAACAACACAGAAGAAAACTAGGAAACAGGGAAGGAAGTGACTCTGCTTTTTTCTCCTCGTCTGAACAGGGGCTTATGTGTCCTCAAGAGCTCCTTGGCTGCCTTTCACGAAGCCATAGGGTGGATGCCCAGGGAGAGGTGGCATGTCTGGGGCTGGGGTGTGATGGGAGCAGGAAGCACCCGTCATTTCACAAGGAGGCTTGACATTGGAGAGAGAGCCAGGGAGAACTGGCAGACCCCCAAGATGGGGTAGGAAAATCGGGCCTGGCGTGAAGAACGCTTGGCTCCATGGAGTTGTGTGGATATGTTGAAAAACAGGGCCGTCCGCACCAAGTCGCGCTGCCAGCCCACCTCGAACATCATTCTCTCTTTCCATCCTTGGTTGTTTCTTTGTGATGAAACGTCTGCTGCTGGCAGCGAACTGTCACAGCTCAAGGACGGATCAATGTGACCAGCTCTTGGCAGCGTTGTCTGCGCCAGTAACGAGTCCTTAACTGCGATTCTCAAGAATGTCCATCCATTCCTGGTGGACCCCTCTACCACCTGACAGCCTCTTTGCTCCTCACTCCTCCGCTTTAGATTTCCTCCGCAGAGTCCCGTTGGTGTAGCGCTCTGGGACTGCTTGTAACTCTTCTTTCGGGAGAACTTCTCTGTTGGATCAGCCAGTGGTCCATCTTCTTCTTAACATCTCCAACCTGTCTGTAGCTCTTTGTCCCTTTCCAGGACTGGAGCTGTCTTTCCCAAACTCTGACTTCAACCCCCTGAATTCCAACTTCTCTTCGTCAACTATTAGTAATGGAGACTCAGGATACGACACTTCTCTTTCCCATCCTGGATACAACATTTATCAGATTCACCAGAGCGTCCTGTCTTGGTGTATATGAAACCTCATCACTATAAGAAAGGCAATACCATTAGAGGGAGTTCAGTTTAGTTTCTTCCAAAGCATTTGTTTTGCACTTGGCTTTGTTTCAGTTTCTAGGACTCTGGACTTTAAGACAACTGGAGTTATTGCTGATCCAGTGCATGGCAACGTTTTGCACGCAGAACTCCTGGGTTCTCTCTTTTTATCAACGTGGTCTGTGACTTTGGCAAAGCTATGCCACATCTCTGGTCTTCTGTTCTCTCACTCAAACGACGTTCTTCATCCAAGTTCACTGTCCTCTCACTTCTTCCTTTCAGCTTTCCTGAGGTCAGGAGACCTACCTTACATGATTTAACCTGTTCTCTTGTGGGGGAGTCTGGTTAGAGTGAGTTTGGAGGAGTTTAGGATGAGGAAAGAATTGGAAGCAGACGAGGTTTTTGGCTTGAAAGATGGTAGTGCATTTGGTTTTAAGGAAATCTAAGTTTTACCCCCAGAAACAGAGAAGAGCTAATCATCTACAGGATACCAGCCCCAGAAAATCCTGAGGGTTTAGGATTTATATGGCAGCCACTATGGAAAATATCTTTAAGCTGAACAGACAAGGGATGAACCTGTCTGGAAATATTTCCACAGTGTCAGTAACCATGTTTATAGTAAAGCATATGCACAGAATTTAGATTTGATAAATTTCCATCACTTTTTTTTTTTTAAAGATGATACGGCCAGTAAAAGGTATACCTCAACAAGTGCTTGTGTCTAAATTCTGTTTATCTGATATGACATAAAAGTACCCAATGATGGTATTTGAACATTTCCCACTGCCTTATCACAACCACACCATCCAGTGTTCTGAATTAAAATCTGAGTCCTCAAAATGGTGTATGGCAGAAGAATCTTTGCTAGCTGCACAGGAAATTGCTCTCCAAGTAAGCCCGTGGTTTGGGAGGGCTGCTATCTGTGCTAGGGCAGTGATGGCCTTGGATGTGGAAAGAACAGACTGTTAGAGGGCAAGGCAAAGGGATGTGCTGATTATTGCCTTGTTCTCATGGGCTCTGTATAAAAGTGTTGCCACTGCTGATAATACTGCTGGAATTATATTTTGAAAAGCAACTCTGTATAAAAGCTTTGAGCTAAGTGTTCCGTGTCCTGCATATTCTGAATAGCACCACAGGCTGGAGGCTTGGGTTTCACCCTGATTCTCCGCCATGGGGGTAACACTAGTGTCTCCCTATGAGGTTACTGAGAAGGTTAGAGCTGGTGGTGTCATGGAAGTGTTCTGGTGTCTAATACGTGTTCAGTATAGGTTGGTTGGATTGGCTTTTATGCCTGCAGCAAAGGAAAGCCAAACTCAGGCTCAGAGCCGTACAGAGACACACACACACATTCAGTATCACAGAGCCAGCACGTGAAGGGGCTGAGATTGAAACCCAGGTCTATCTGAGACGGACCTCTGGGCTCTTCTCATGTCTCAAAGCCCCCCTTGGATGCCAACTTGAGCAACCACGTGGGTACGCCACAGGTTTCCCATGGGACAGGTATCTTGAAAAATGTCGCTTACAGAAAAAGATAAACATTCAAGAACTGTGCATGAGAGAGTTATAACTTAAAAATAGGTCTCACGGGGGGTTATATTGGATTCCTTTACATTTTCTAGACATTTGAAAAAGCTCACAAAGACATGTTGAGGAAAAAGAAAATATGGTGCAATGAAAGTGAGCTAAGTCTTAAGCGGAAGGCAAGAGGGCCTTTGCCTAGTGGACCAAGCTCTAATGTCAGCACTTTCTAGCAGAAAGAAAGACCAGCAGTGGCCTGACGCTGTGAGCCCCCACCCGGGGGCTGAGAGTGCTTTGCCGGGTACAGAAGACATCCGTTCACCTGAGGTAGAAGAAGGCTCCAAGGAACAAAAGGCCTCTTTTCTCAAAGCCTCGCTGATCTCCTCATTACATAATGTAGAATTATGTGTCTGCTCTGGGGTTTGCAGGAGCCTGAACGATATGTTGATAATACACGGAGTCTTGCGTGCAAACTTTGTTTATACACTGGGCCCTCCCTCCGCGTCCAGGGGCAGGTAGCTGGCTGCACGGCCTTCATCAGAGCCTGGAAGACTCGGTATTTTATGGCCACTCATGTTTATTTTGCTGTCTAACTATGCTAGCCATTGTGAATTTGGTTAAAGCAAAGCACCGTAGAGAAAATGGAGAAAGCATTCTCCGATGCAGAAGCAACTGTGTTTCCACATGGATCCTGCCTGTCCAGCCGTGTCCCTGCCCGCAGAGAAGGGGCCACCTGTGGTCAGAAAGGAGACTGGGCATTGCTTTGAACCTTTAGCTACTTCCCTAAACATCCTGTTCTGATGTGTGAATGCCCATTGAAATAGTCAACCACGCTTTATGTCACGGTTGGCTGTTGGCTGCTGAGTGCTGAGAACTGGCATTTCACCTTTGAAGGGAAGGCAGAGAGACTTATTTCAGCCTGACACCTCCAAGCCATTAGATCTTGGAGGCTTGGTGGGAAAAGAGATCAGCCCTTCTCAAGAAGCCTTCACTGTCCCAGCCAAGAGGGAGTTCAGGCCTCAGGTTGAGGCAGGTTCCCACGAAGCAGCCAAATGTTTGCAAAACAAGTACCAGGATGAGGAGGCTCAGTCTGCAGAGACATTACAAGGTTGCGACAGTCTTGGAAGATGTGAGTGTGAACTCAGGGAAGAGCCTCAGGGAGCCAAGGCCAGGAGACAGCTGCCTGGGCAGAGCTGGGGTCCCGTCCACTCGCTGCCTGGGATGCAGTGTGCTGAGCAGGGAAGGCTAACCGGCTGGGATAATTGTCCGGTGTTTATATTTGAAAAGGGATACTACACTTCCAGGATAATTCCCTCCAGCCTCCTCTTAGGCTAAAATTTCCAACTGGTCCATAATCCTGAAGAGAAATCAGAGGCTGATTACCTGGCCGACCGGGCTGCAATCACACCTTTCAATACCAATTATCTGCTCCTTTAGTTCAACGACATTGAGCGTCCAGGCTCTGGCTGGGGTGAACCTTGCTCCGTGGTTTGCATCACTGGCTTAAGACAATGATTTGAATGGACAAAGTACCCGCACTGTGCCTTGATAAGCAGGAAATGAACGCTTGTTTGCAAATAAGATTGGGAAATGTGATCGGCTTCTTGTTCGGCATCTGTCTCTGGGTAACTAGCCTGATAATACTAATGTGCAAATAATAAGTCAGAAGACACCAATGATGGAGGCTTTTTTTTTTTTTTATAATCCCCCCCTAGCTTTGTGTACCTGAAGCAAAGGCAGGAATAAAGGGAATGCTTATTTCCCCCTACCCTGACAATATTTTAGCCTGACTGTTTCTTTGTGGGGCTTTGAAGGAATGGGTAGCGACTTGGTATGGGATACTTCTCCAGCGTTGGAATTTGCTTACAGACATGGTGGCATTTTCTAGACGCCTGTCTCTGTTGTCAGCCTTATGTGACTCCTTCCCCCTGGAAGCTCTCCTTCATGGACTAGGATAAAAGTTTTACTCCTTCTTGGATGCAACATGATGGAGGTTCACTAGTCATAGGAATAGCTCTGGTACAGACTCATTCCAGTGTTACGTGGCGAAGGGAATTAACTAAGTGGCAGCTCATGGAAGAAAGAGCTGTGGGCTGGGGGAGGAAGGAGGGGGAGGTGATGGACCACGATCTGGCTTGGAGCTGCTTGTGCTGGAGCCCATCTTAATGCATCATTTCTGGTGAAGGGACACTGGCGACAAGGAGTAAACATTTTGGTCTTTAATCTTTTGGGACTGTCACTTTCAAATCCCGACGTCTTGATTATAAATTAGAAAAGCCCATTGTTCGAGCTTGTGTCCTTCAGAATCACCGTCCTCCAGCCCTGGGCCTCAGTCTGGTACCAGTCTGTGGGCTGTTAGGAATCGGACCACACAGCTTTGCCTCCTGTCCCATTCACCCCTACTCCCCACCCCGGTCTGTGGAAAAACTGTCTTCCATGAAATTGGTCCCTGGTGCCAAAAAGTTTCTGGGTCTGTGACCTGTGAGGAACACAGCAGCAGGTGAGCTAGTGAAGCTTCCTCTGTCCTTATAGCCCCCCATCGCTGGCATTACCGCCTGAACTCCGTCTCCTATCAGATCCCTGCCTCCTCCTTCCCCAAGCCCACCCTCCCTTTTGTGGAAAAATTGTCTTCCATGAAAACAGTCCCTGGTGCCAAAAACACTGGGGACTGCTTCCCCCAAAGCTGTCACAGTCCTGACCTTTGGGACCTCACAATGGAAACTTTTTGGAGATAGGATCATGGCAGACTTAATTAGTTGAGATGAGGGAGGGCTCTTCAGCCAATATAGCTTCTGTCTACACAAAAGGGGAAACTTAGACAGAGTCACTTATGGAGGGAGGATGGTGGGAACACACCAAGGAGAGTGCCCTGAGGTGGTGGGGATTGGAGTGAAGCACTCGCAAGCCCAGGGGCAGCCAAGGGAGCAGAGCCCTCCCCAGGGTCTGCGGGGAACATGCTCATGCTGATTCCTTGATTTCAGACCTCAAGCCTCCTGAACTGGGAGAAGATGCATTTCTGTTGTTTTAATCCACCCAGTTTCTGGTCCTTTGTTATTGCAATGCCAGGAAATGAATACATCTGGCTTCTACAGACCCAGATAATTTGGAAAGGAGTTGCAGTATCGGCTTACCCAGCCCAAACAACACATAGGTCCTTTCATTTGCCAGCTTGGCCACTGGCCTCCCACTGTTACCACTGGAGTCTCAGAAGTCCGAGGCCTGCATGCAGGTGGGTGTCAGGGAATTGAATCAACCATAAGCACACCTCTGGTCATGTTACCAGAAGGGGTTCAGGACAAATAGACACTTGGTATGATGGACTTCAACTTGGACTTCCTACTTCATCCTCTTTGCTTCTCTCCTTTTACCCTGGAAGGGAAGGAAAGAGAAAACTTCATAGGAACATGGGCTTATTGTTTCGCCAATAAAGGTCAAAGCCAAAGATGTTTTAATGGATTTTCTTAGCTACCCATCCAATCTCAGTAATCCCACCCTTTAAGGCAGATTAGATCATTCACTTCAGTACTCCTCCCACGCCAGCTTCCCCTAGATACAGCTGGAAACTAGAGGGAGATCGAGACTCTCGGGGCTGAAAATAGTGCATGGACTTGACCTTCATCTCTTTGCTGTTCTCTGGGGGATCACTAAGTCCACTAGTACCCAATGGGATTCTTTGTCTGCTTGGCTTCTGCTTTTGTTGGGAAAGACAACCAGGATGGAGATTCCGTTTGCCCTCGCCCTTATATTTTGCCTCTAAAACCATTGAACCATAGACCTATGAGGACCCTCAGAGAGCAGTATTAGAGCGTCCTTATTTCTACTCAAGAATGTTGAGGATCAAAGAGGGAATTGATGAGGATCTTGTTCCTTGGTGGTACTGCACTTGATATCCATGTATTCTGAACTTTGCTCTTAGTTTCAAACCAGGACTCTATTCCTTCCTGTTCTCTGGAAGCATGTGGGTTTGCTCCATGATCTGACAATTCCTCATTGCTCTGACTTCCCTAAACTCCCATTCTTCTGCCATCAGACCACCTAAGTGTTGTTCTCCCTTCCTCTGTGCAGTCTGGACCCTCCTTGGGCACCTGGATTTGATATTTGTCCAGCACCTGTTCTCTGCCATACATCATGCTGGGGCCTTTCTCAGTGCTGGCAGGAGAGGAGATTGTGGCTCACAGAGGTCAACATCATGCCCAAGCTACAAGGTCATGTAGCTCCTTTAAAAAGAGAGCTGGAATCTAAATTTCTCTGGGGAGGCTCTTTCTGCATCTAGAGAAAGGGGACCACACCCACAGTGCCATGGTTGGGTGTAGCAAAGGGACGGCGAAGGTGGCACCCCCATGCCATCCTTCCATTCTCTGACACGTTCCTCCAGCTAAGCTGTTTGTTTCCATGCCAACAAGAGCATTTTAATCCCAACGGAGTTATGCCTGCTATCTGTAAAAGAGGTGATTTATTTTTTTTTCTGCTCTGAACCTTTCCAACAGAAATAGAACACTCCATGGTGGCAGCACACGCAGTCTCCAGCTCATACTTATAGGCCCAGCATCAGAGTCAAAGCAAATCAACAAATATTTGGTGGGCACCTACGATGCCCAGGGTGAAAGGAGCGATGTGTGTAAGCTCCTGTATTTGGGTTGGTTACTGGCCTCAAGGGGTATGAGTCAGGTGGGGCTCAGCAAGTCAATAGGCCAAAAATAAGGGTGTTCTATGAGGAAACCAGACACCGGCCACCCTCTGTGCACCGCCAGCTTTTCTTGTCACGTCTCTCTCTCTTCACTCCCAGCCTAGTCCTGTTGCTACAGCCACATCCTGCTTGCTGGTTCTGGTGCCTCGGCTGAGATGTTGCTCCACCTCCTTCTAAAATGGCCCAGATGATGTAGTGGAAAGAGTGGGCGTCTGGGCTCTCAACTTCCTGACCCTCCTCCACTATAGGAGAGCCAGGTGAAGGGGTGAGAAGCCCTGGGCCTCATGTTCTGCATTTGTAAATGGGGAGGGGGTTATAGTTAATAATAAAGCAAATTCCTCTCCCGGTTTTAAAACGTTATGATTTTTTGGTGCCAATGCCTGTTCAATCTACTCTCTTCAAGACCTTAGCCAAACTCTTTCTTTTATTTTTTTCCCTAACTAATTCCAGTTTGCGCTGACCTTCAAAGCACTTAACCAAGTAGTTATTGTAGACCATTTTATGCTTTTGTTTTTAACGGGTTCCTGGAATGGTTTTGTTATTGTATATTTTTTCTGAGCATGTTTGTTAGCTATCGAGTATAAGATCAGCTCATTGATTTATTTGTAATCCAAGGCACTGAACAAATCCATATTGTATGAATGGAGCTTAATCGTGAATTTCTATGTACCAACTTGTCACTGGTGATATTTTTTCATCCAACCTGCTTTTAAATTCTTAGATGGTTTAGATATTTTTATAAGCATGCTCACACACTTCAAATGCCCGCAGGTAAGATCCTCAAGTAGATTTGGAAGAACTGTTAAACAGTTGCTATAGTACACTGGCCTCCAATTAGGGAATGCACAATAAAATGTTTGAATTTTTGCGATGTCCTTTCTGGCCACAAGAGTGTTCATTTTCTTGGTCTTTTGTACTATATGTCTTTTTGCCACTGATGTTTACCGTTTAAGGTGAGCTCAGCTGGAGATAAAACTGCCAATAGGGTCAGGGATTCTGGGTTCTGATGGTTGTTATTGATCTCTTCCTTAAACTAAGACTGGACAAAAATAAGGGCATGTATTCACTCATTACACAGATGTTGATCAAATAAGCATCTCTATCAAATTCCAGGCACTAAGGAGCTTGAAATTTGGGCAGGAACACAAAGCAAATAAAAATGATAAGAAATTGTGATACAGGCCAGGCACAGTGGCCTGTAATCCCAGCTCTCTGCGAGGCTGAGGTGGGCAGATTGTCTGAGCTCATAAGTTAGAGACCAGCCTGAGCTAGAGTGAGACCCCGTTTCTAAAAATAGCCCGGCCTGTGGTGGGTGCACGGAGTTCCAGCTACTAGGGAGGCTAAAGCAAGAGGATCACTTGAGCCCAAGAGTTTGAGGTTGCTGTGAGCTGTGACTGCCACGGCACTCTACCAAGAGTGACAAAGTGGGCTTCTGTCTCCAAATAAATAAATAAAATAAAATACGTAAAAATTATAAGAAATTGTGGGAAGTAGTACTTGAAGAAAGCAAACAAGATAGAGAGCAGTTGGGGTGGAGTGGGTGGGGGGCTCTCTTGTTTGGGTGGGACATTCAGGGAAAGGTGCTGTGGGAGGATGACATTTAAACCAGGTGAGGAAAGACATCATTCATAGGGTGGGAGTGAGAGGAGGAGGACAGAGCATCCCCGGCAGAGAGAGGGGACCATCCAAAGGCCTTGAGGTAGGGAAGACTTTAGGATGTAGGAGGAACCAAAAGAATGCTGACCGTGCTAGCAGGCCTTGACCCCACTCTCCGGGGCCTTGGGAAGTATGTTGTAAGCACAAATTCCAATCCTCACAGTGACCTTACGAGGTAGGCCTGGTTTTCCCCAGGTTTCAGATAGGATGGCCATTACACCTTTCAAGCCCACATGGCTAGAAGGTGGAGAACCGGGTTGGTGCTCTTTCTCATCCGCCATGCTTTGAGGCTCGCTGCTGGTTTGAGGGTGTGTCCAGGCGGAAAGAAGTCAGATGGATCACCTATCAGAATGGGGGAGGCCTGCACTCAACTGGCAAGATGTGGAGTGTGTGTTTTCTGTTTATTCTTGAAGTTTACTTCTCTGCAAACACATGCCTAACTGCCATAGGCCTTTCACGAGAAACCCAGTGCCAGCTCTCCATCGCTCATGAGCAATCCTGCAAAAACAAACCCCTTATCCTCAATGCAACCCTAGGAGCCAGCAAGTCAGGCCTGTGCTGGCCAGGCAGCCCCGAGACCTCAGGAACAATCTGGTCCTCAGGAAGGGAGGGAAGAAAAACAATTTCAAATTCCAGGCGCCGCAGGCCTCTTACAGACGGCCATTGTCGGGAGAAGGGAAAACTAAAGCATGTAAGGGAGCCGTGGCACCTCTGGGACAGGAGAGGATTTTGAGGTTAGGGGCTGCTGCTTGGGGTGTGAGGGGTGGGAATGGGGATAGGTGTGACCTGGAGAAAGAGCTGAACAGCTTGCCTGTGTGAGCTTGGGTGGCTTGCATGGAAGTGCCTCAGTCTCCTTAAATTTCAAATGATATGAAAAGTAGCATCTGCCCTGATTCCCCCAATTTGGGGACAGCTTTGGAAAAGGGAAACCTACTCTTTGGACATCAGGTATTGCAAAGGCGGTGGTTCCCCTCTGTCATTATTCTGTTGGTGGAAACCCCTGGTATATCTTAGCCACATCCACCCCGTCCTGGGAATAACCATCTGAGAAAAGCCTTGCAGTTTCCTGTTTCCAAAGGAGAAGGCAGTAGTTGGAGGCTCTTCAAGAATGATCTAGGTGAGGTGAACCCTCCAAAGGGCTTTGGAAGCTGCAGCATGGAATCAACTCATGAAATTTTAAAGCAGCGGAGCTGCCACAGGAAGATGCAGGGGCTATTTATACATCTTGGTGATGGTGGTGAGGAAGACAGCTATGGTTATCACTCATTGAGTTGACTGAGTGTGACTTCATGCTGGCTGACACGAGGCACTTCATTCTCATGATCTAATAACAAAGTCCACCATGCAGTTGCCAGGGTCATCTCCAGTTTGCAGAGGAGAAGACCGAGGCGCAAGGGGGTCATTCTGCAGTGAGCGGCAGAGCTGACACTCAGAGCTGCAGAAGTCTAACTGCAAAAAGCATCACCTGCTGATCCTATCATGGACTATTTTTAAGAAATAATCTTTAAAATGCAAGTCATTAATGTTCCTATTTTCACAGACTTGTCTACACACACATGAACTCTGTTTTACATTTATTGGTGAAAATTCCTCACTCTCTGGAATTGCTTGATTGGTAACTTCACCCATTCTTTAGTCCTTTGAGCTTCAGGGAAAGAAACCATGAATGCAACACAAAAACTGTCCGCTGAGGGCTGGTGCTGTTTATTTTCTGTCATGTATTTTTCAGTCCAGTAAAAGTCAGCCAGAGAAAGGAAGGGCGGAGGAAATGCGTTCCAGATAGAGGGAGCAGCATGTGCAAACTCCAGGTATTGAAAGAAAACGTGGCAGGTTCTGGGAACTGCAGATCACTGGGGGTGTGGGGCGGAGCGAGAGATAAAGCTGGAGGAATAGGCTGAGGCTGGACCAGGAAAGGCAATGTTCAAGGCTTTGAGATTCATCCAGAACCGAGGAAGACCGTGAAGCTGGAGAAAGGCGTGATCTGATTTGTGTTTTGGAATGAGAGTGCTGGCTGTAAAAGACCCATCTCATGCTGTGGCCTGTAGCCGTTTCCCCTTGATCTGAATGCAAGAGCAGGTCAGGATGTTCATGTCCTAGCTCTGTGATCCAGAGGGTTCCTCCAAAGGGCTGTGCTATTTTCCTCTTTGGTGTCAGGGAGTTGGACTAACCACACCAGTGGTGCCGGGCTGCCCCAATGCATGAGAGCACGTGCTTCTTCCTTGCTGAGAGATGCTCAGCCGAAGCTTGGGATCAGGTGGGGCCAGGAGGCCCTGACTGATTTTTTACCTTAGCTGGAAGTCGTCCTGCACCCCAGGAAGGAACAGGGTGATAAGAGCCATGCCATCTCTTTCCTTAATAACATAACAGAAAAGCCTTCTTTATACCCCCTTGGCTCCAAAATCCCTAAATGTGGTTTTCACCATCACCACTGTAGGATGGACAGAGTGACAGGTAAGTAGAGATTTTTGAAAAGTCTGCTGACCTCTCACTTTGACTCTTCTCTTCCCCAGAGTCAAAGATGCCAGAACCTCCTTGTTCAGTCTGCTCCAGAGCCTCCAGCTTGGCGAGGCAGGAGGGAAGGAGGGTACTGCTGGACTTGTTTTAACACTGGGAGTTCTTGTTGCTCTGTACTTTTATTTCCTTCCTTCCTTCCTTCCTTCCTTCCTTCCTTCCTTCCTTCCTTCCTTCCTTCCTTTCTTTTTTTGAGATGGAGTCTCATTTTTTGTCACCCTTGGTACAGTGCTATAGCATCATAGCTCATAGCAACCTCAAACTCTTAGGCTCAAGCAAACCTCTTGCCTTAGCTCCCTAGTAGCTGGACTACAAGTGCCTACCACAACACCTGGCTGTTTTTAGAGGTGGGATCTCGCTCTTGCTCAGTCTGGTCTTGAACTCCTGAGCTCAAGGAATTCACCCTGCTTGCCTCCCAGTGTGCTGGGATTACAGGTGTCATCTGCCAGTGCACCAGCCCTGCTCCTTTTGATTCAGTTGTCTAATTTGTTCAGTCCATTTGAATACAAATTTTGTTGGGCTCTGTTGCTAAGTGCAACCAATTGGGATGGAAGATCTGGGTAATGAATGTGCTAGGAAGTGGAACCTGGGAATTCCTTCCTTGCTGCTTCATAGGTGAAAGGCCTTCCGGAGGTGCAGGGTGGCCCTTAATGACCTACACAGGGCTTGGGAAACTTCACAGCTCTGCTTCAAACTCCCCTGTAAGAAGTCAGAGCAAATACAAGAGGTCAATGACTGAATCATGTCTTAAACCCTTTTCAAATTCCACTCCCAGATGTAGGACATCTGGAAGCTGGATGTGAACATTTGATCCATTTTTGAAAGGAGAGTCTCTTGGATGATGACCTGCCATCCCTCACCCTTGAGCAGAGGGAGAAGGGGAAGGAATAAAAATGGAAATGGCACGATGGGTTGTGGAGCATTTGACTTGGTTAAGTGGCTCAGCAGCTCCAATGCTGTATTTGAAAGTTGGTCATTAAAAGCTTGATGATCGCAACAAACTCACTTTAATAGATCCGAGCTTTAGTTTCTTATAATTACAATGGAGAAATAATTTAAAAGGTGGAGGCACGGTGAATATCACTGTGGATATCTTCATAAACTCCTTAAAACACCAGCGATCTGCGTTTAAAGAATATGATGACAGACAGACCACATTTGTTCTTCGTATTTCAGCTTTTTTTTATCTTTTTTTTTTTAGTTTAGTAGTTGTGACATTACCAGAATTTGTTAAGACATTTGGAGATTATGGATGAGGATGAGACTTTGTGTCAGGCTTTGCAAACAGGACCCCCGCCCCCACATTATCTTCGGTAATGGGGACTCATAGCAAGGTTGGTGCAGGTCGAAGGGAGAAAAGCGTGCTATCCCTTTCATCATGGTGTCTCCCTGGATCCTAATACCCCACCATCCCAGAATGTGAAGCCCAGCAATCCTCGGAGAGAAACTGGGCATCAGAAACCCTCATCTGGGTCTGCTTCATAGTTGTACTTCCCCAAAGAGAGGATTTGATTGGACGTAGATGCTACAATTCCACATGGATACCTGTATTAGACCTTAAAAATAATGTTCCCAGAGATAGTTCATTTTCTTCATGTCCAGTTCACATGTGAGTGTCTGAGATTTCTTAGTCATTCCCTGGGACACTCAGGTGTGGGTGAGCAGGGATGTTCATCCATACAGCATGGCAGGAACTGGTGGGAATGAACCATTTTAGCCATTTTCTTTAGATGTGTGTGGACAAGTTGGGCATCTGATGATTTGGGATTCCTCCTGAAGCCTTGTCCTAATTCTATTCTCTTGTCCAAAGTCTTGGAGTAATGTCATTGGAGTGCCATTTTCCAGTGCATTTTGTTCTAATGATAAAGTTTCATCTTGATAGGTGCATCTCAGTAGCCTCTTTTTGTATAATTTGTGTTTGGACTTGCCTATAGATATACTGGCTAGAAGTCCAGGGACTTCAAGTAACTCTAGGTCTATAGGCTAGAAGTCCAGGGACCTCAAGTAACTCTGAGATTTGTCCTGGAAACCACTGGACACATTATGAGTGACAGTTTTGTCCAGAGACCTCTGGAAACACATTTGCTAAAATTTGAATGTTGGTCCTGTTGTAGTGACTCCCACTCATCTCTGGCACCACATTTCATTTGAGTTGTGTATTTTCTATAAATGTCATTAAACCTTGAGACAAACTGCTCTGAAAAATTTTTACCCTATGTAGTTTGATCATGCATGTTTATTTCTTACTAAGTTGGGGCTACGTTGAGGTGTGTGATGCCCCTGGAAAACATAAGGATTCACCCCACTGTCAGAGTCACACAGGGGCACAGTCAGAACCTGAGAGTCAGCATATCTTACGTCTTGTATTCTAGACGCTTTACTCACCTCACCCAAGCACTGGCCATGAGCGAAATAATATGTTTCCATTAATTTTCCAAAATAATAATATGAACAATAAATGGTATCTACTGAGTGCTCCTTTTAAGCAGTAAATGTGGCTTACATGTATTTGCTTCTTTTTCCCCACACAAGACCCTATGCAGTGCGTACAATTGGTGCCATCCTTGTTCTACAGACGAGGAAACTAAAACATAGAAATGTTAAATATTCCAAGACTGCTCATCTGGGAGATGCAAGGCCCATGACTTGGCCCTGGAGCCACCTGCTTCTCAGGTCTTGATCTTTCCACTACGTACCCCTTCAAGGACATTTCTATCCACGTGAGAAGTAGAAAAATTCCACCACTGGTTTGCTGATGGGCCAAGCCAGAGCCTCCCTAACACTGGTCTAGTCATAACACGTGGGATTTGAAAGTGTGGTTGAAAACATTTGGATTAGTTCTCCAATAAGAGAAATTTCAAATGTCAAACTCCGAGACTGCTCATTTTCATCAGAGTCTTTTAAGTGATTTATTCTTGGACCAGCACATCAATTCATTCATTCAACAAAAATGTATTGGGTCCCTTTTACCTGCCAGGTATGATTCTAAGTGCCGAGAACATAGCTACGATTAAACTAACGCCTCCACATAGAGCCTGCATTCTGATAGGGAAAACTAGATCCTAAGTAAATACACAAACATGTGTACAGTATGATGCCAGGAAAAAAATAAAGCAGATCTAGAGGGCAGTGAGTGTTGGGTGGCTAGGGGAGGACTCTCTGGGGAAGTGGCATTTGAGTCGGGTCTTGAGTGATGGGAAGAGAGAGAGAAAGCCTCTGGCAGAAATAGTGCAGTTATTTTATAAATACATTTTTTCCCCATTGTGTCTTTGACTCTACATTTTAAAAAGTACAAGATCAACATTGACAATGGTGTAGTCACAAGAATGTCACTCACCAGGGTCCATGAGCTATTTTCATCTACTCACCATGGCAGGAGGGAGTCGGTGGGGGAGATGGTCCATAAAACTATTTGCTCCATGGGCACAGGCTTCTGACTAGGGATTTGAGGTCTGCTGAGTGATTCCCTGTTTTTTCTTCTGAATTAAATTAGAATTGGGCAGCCTACACCTCGCGGTTTTGTTCTGTAGCCTCTGGTGAACCAGAGCATCAGCCAGTTTTCAGTTGTGTTGATTTCCTTGGAGGAAAAACTTGCGGCAGAAGCCGCCCAATGTGTGCAAAATATAAGCGCTCCTGGTTGACGGTTGCAGAGTCTGTTTCCATTATGAGCCTTTCTGCGGGCGGCCAGGATGTGTTTCTGATTCTGACCGGATAGTGATGGTGCTATAAGTCGTCCCTACGCCTGTGTCAGTTCAAAAGTTGGAAGGACAATATCATTAGTAATTGACTGGGCAGGCAAGTGGGAAGGCCGGGCCCTGCCTCTGTGAAGATCTCGAATGCAATGAGCACTTTTGCTTGAAGACAGGGGCTGATTTGGGTGGCAGCACCTTTTGGTCACTTTTAGCCCAGAGGTCAGAGGAAGTTTACATCTAAATGTTACCAGAGTCAGTACGACTGTGAGTAAAGGTGGATGTTCTCTGGACATTTTTGGCCAGAGGGAACATTTAATAACTCTGTTCAGCGTCAAATTTTCGGTTTTGGCAAAAACACCTTTGCTACTCAAAACGCCTCTTCCTGTTTTACTCTGATTAGTAGTTAGCTGAAAATTCCCAGCATCTCAACTCTGCCCGTTCTTCCCTAATACCACCCCCTCGCCCCAAATGCTAACTTCCATGTTCAGGGCTGTGTCCAGAGCAGACATTTGTAACAGTTGTGAGAAGGTAGATGGGAAGAAAAGAGGGTGAAGAAGAAAAGGAAGGAGTGGGGGTGAAAAGGAAGAAAGAAAGAAGAAATTCCCAATGGATCTAGTTTTAGACATGCAGATAACATTTTTCTACAGTCCACAGTGCAGGCCTCAGAAGCTCAATAGTCAGGTTCAAGCCTCCGTCTCCCTCTGAAAACACTGTGTGACCTTAGACAAGTGTCTTATAATTTTGGAGCCTCAAGATTTCCCCATCTGTAAAGGCAGAATGTGAGGATGGGGCGGCGCCTGTGTCTCAGTGAGTAGGGCGTCGGCCCCGTATACCGAGGGTGGTGGGTTCAAACCTGGTCCCGGCCAAACTGTAACAAAAAAATAGCCGGGCGTTGTGGCGGGCACCTGTGGTCCCAGCTACTCGGGAGGCTGAGGCAAGAGAATCACCTAAGACCAAGAGCTGGAAGTTGCTGTGAGCTGTGACGCCATGGCACTCTACCCAGGGTGACAAAGTGAGACTGTGTCTCAAAAAAAAAAAAAAAAAAAAGAATGTGAGGATGGATTTCAGTAAAGTAACTTCAGTGAATGCTGTTGCTAAAGTGTTGAACTAATTGCCCAACACATAATAAGCCCTCATCCTGAGAGCTGGTTCACAATTGCTCTGTTTGTGCACTAAAACCTCTATCCCAGAGGTGGCACGGCCTAACCTGCGGTGAAGTTGCACCTGTTTCCAAGACTCATAAAGGCTGTGGCTTGAGGTAGCCAAGGAGTCTGCACAACCCCAAAGCTTCCATGTTACAAGAATTTCATCAAGGTTCAGATGCCAAGAAAGCCTTTGAAAGCGGTGATGGTTAAGTTTATGTGCCAATTTGGACAGGCTATAGCATCTGGTCATTTAATTAAACATTAAGTATTTTTGAGAAGGCACTTTGTGGCTGTGAACATTTACAACCAATTGATTTTAAGTAATGGAGATTACTCTTGGTAAATGTGGGTGGGCCTCATCTAATCAGGCGAAGGCCTTGGGACTCAGTGAAGAAATTTTGCCTTAAGACTGTGACACCAACTCGTACTTGAGTTTCCAGCCTGCTCTGTCTGTGGACTGTAGAGTTTCTAGACCCCAGAGTTGCATGAGCTAATTCCTAAAAATATACAAATTAGTACATAAATGTTTGTATTTATTATAGATTAATATACTGATTTATGTAAATTAGTATAGTATATTGTATAAATTATATATGATGTGACTGTAAATTAGGTTAATATATCAAACAAAACTTATATTACATTATATTTATTACATTATATTTTATAATATAGTATATATCATATGCCAAATTATGTTATTATAAATACATATTTATGTTTTTTATATATGAAATCTTCCCTTGCTACTCTGTCTCTGGAGAGCCCTGATCGAAATAGACCATTCTTGGTTTAACCATGTTATGTAGTATAGACAACTTCTAGCAGGATTCTTTTCTCAACTCATCTATTACAGGAATCCAGACTTGAATTCTTAATGAAAACCAAAAAGAGGACTGGCGAGGTGGAGACCAGTGTGGGAAGAATTTCCTAATCCTCAACTGAAAAGGGAACTTCAGGGTGGAAGGGACAACATCCCAAACCCCAGACGAGTGTTCAGTCCCTGAAAGGCTCAGTGGAGAAATAAATAGTGTGGGTGGAGGGTACGGCGCAGCCTGTCCCATTGCCGAGCGTTCCTGGGCTTTGGTTGTGGTGGTTTGTTTAAAATTATCTCTTATTTGGCTTGTGGGAGAAGAGGGAATCGCAGAGCATCTGGCTGGACTCGTGAGCCTTTTGCACTTGAAGTTCTATTCTTTAAAATTTATTTTATTTATTTATTTATTTATTTATTTATTTTTTATTAAATCATAAACACATAGATCATGTATACATTAATGCATTTATGAGGTACAACATGCTGATTTCATATAGAATTAGGAACGCTTACATCACACTAGTTAAAATATACCTCATCTATCTCGTTTACTTAATTATTGTGTTAAGACATTGATACTCTATAAGGGCTGTGTCTGCCACTTGTGTATTTTGAACGTGGAGAGGCATGAGCCCAAGATTGCCGTATGACCAAACCTCTTGGTTTCAGAGGCCATCACCCTGGTCTGATCTGGCAAACATCTCTCCCATCCCAGCTAGAGCTCCCCACCTCCCTGCTGCTACCTTTGACCTCTCCTACATGTTATTCCTTTCAGGCATGACCTGTAAGCAACTTGTCCCCACTGCAAGTCTCATCCCCAAACCATCACTGCTAGTGAGCAGAACGCCATGTAATTTCATCTTTAGGATTAAAAGACCTCAAGCAGGATCATCTTGGAAGAGAACACAGGATAGGTAAGCTTTAATGGGAAGGGAGGAAGATTGGGATGCTAATTTCCTCTTGGGAGAAGAAGGCCTGGCCCACTGGGAGTCAATGTGAAATCACTGGAGACCAGCAAGTAAAGATGTCCATTGGGAGGTTCTGTAAGGGCAAGAAAGAGCAGAAAAACAGACATTTGTCACTGCACACGTGTATTTTCAGCTGGCTTGAAACCTCCTTTGACCTCTGGAGTTGTTTTCTCTAAATATCTTTGCTTTCTCTTTCTCTGCAAAGTTGGTTTTGGTTCCAGTGTCAGAGTAGGGCTGGTCATGGCTGACTGCACACTTGGCCTCGTCCTTGTGAAAATGTCTAAGCTATGATTGAATTCAGGACTTTTGCTGATTAGTGTCCTAAGTGGGCTGGAATTGTATGGCTTTACTCAATGAAGGACTCATCTTAACAAGCCACGTTGCAAACATTATCAGCATGGGGAGTTTAAGTCTAAAACCGCACACATACGGGGACATGCACACACACACCAGCACAGAGATACGCACATATGCACACAGACATGCACGCCCAGAGACACACAGATATACACATGCAAACCTGCACATATACAGATGCATGTGTGCACTCAGGCATGTGTGCACTTAGATACATGCATACACTCACACACGCGCCACTTTACTACATCCTAAGCTGAGTTCAGTTATATTCATTTCAGTTTCAGCAATGTTTGATTTCTTTGCCAGATAGCAATGGTAAAAACAGAAGTGATGTAGGCTCGGAGCCCATAGCACAGTGGTTACGGCACCAGCCACACACACCGAGGCTGGTGGGTTCGAACCCGGCCCAGGACAGCTAAAAAGCAATGACAACTGCAACAAAAAATAGCCGGGCGTTGTGATGGGCACCTGTAATCCCAGCTACTTGGGAGGCTGAGGCAAGAGAATCGCTTGAGCCCGAGTTTGAAGTTGCTGTGAGCCATGACGCCACAGCACTCTACCAAGGGGGACATTGTGAGACTCTGTCTCAAAACAAGCAAACGGACAAACAGACAGAAGTGATGAAAGGTGAGGGAACTTGATGGATCGGAGACAGTCAGGACACCCATGACTACCCTTTGCCAGTCATTGATTTAGCGATGGGCATCATAAACTTGGCTTGTAGAAGATGATGGGAATCTGCCAGTGATTTGGGAATATTGCACAGAAAGATTCATCAAAACCAGCCTTTCCACAGGAGGGACTGGTGTGCTCTCACCTAACAGGCATGATGTAAGAGTACACGGCACCCCTCCTAGGTCAGCGGTTCTCACCCTTCCTAATGCCTCCTAATGCCTCAACCCTTTAATACAGTTCCTCATGTTGTGGTGACCCCCCAACCATAAAATTATTTTCATTGCTACTTCATAACTTAGGTACTTTTGCTACTGTTATGAATCGTAATGTAAATATCTGATATGCAGGATGTATTTTCATTGTTATAAAATGGTCGCGACCCACTGGTTGAGAACCATTGTCCTAGGTGAAGGGCACAACTACAATAGGGACTTGACCTAACAAATGCAAATGATGTAACTTAATTGTTTGTAACCTCATATTAATCTGAAATAAAAAAAAAAAATCAGCCTTTTCTTTTTGTCTTGGGTGTTGCTGTATGAGCAATCATGCTTAATGCTGCTGCAGACAAATTGCAACCATGCAGGAAAACCAGGAGACTTTGAGGGAGACCAGTAATTGAGCTGCTGAATTGAGCCTCCCTGAAGCCACCTGACTTACTGATGTGCTCTAACTATTTAACCCCCTTTCAACTAAATGTTTTGTTACTTGCAGACAAAAAAATTCCATTGATACCCTTTGTGAGATTACGAGAAAAAATAAACATGAGTAAGGTTTAGTCTTCATGCATTTGTCCTCAGAAAAGCATAATGCAATGAAGAAAAGGTTGATTGTAGTTTTTGTAATGCTAGTAGTCATCATAGAAGAATAAAACAATTTGGAAAATGTGTATGCACACAAGTACCTGCACACACACACACAACCCAATTCATTCTTGAGGTTATTCTATTGGAGTTTCAAGGCAGCATCGGTTGTTTTTCTCACATCTTAAAAATTGATGAAGGCTCCATTAGACCCAGATGCAAAGTTCTTATAGCTCCTTGCATGAGAGTGTGGTAAGTTGGCAGTGCACAAATGGGTAGGGGAGGAAGCAAGAGACACAGGAGCAATGCGCGTGGATAATCGCAAGGGAAGAGTGATTCTCAGCTTTCTTGACTTCTTCTTTAGCCACATCACATCACCTGCTTAGAAGTCAAGTTTGGTCAGTGTGTTTTGCAGAAAGAAAATTCAAGATGCAGAGAAGTCAGGGCCCATAGAAATGGAATGATCTGAGTTCTCAGTGCCCCTAGAGGATTTTCATTAATTTCTGTTACCTCTGTTTCATCTCCTCTCATGGAAATGCAGGCATGCTCAACCCTGGGCCAGCTTGTTGTCTTTTTGTTAAGCTATTGTTGGAGCTTCCAGGCTTGCACTATAAGTTGGTTACAAGAAAAATCGTTTTCATTTCCACTGATGTAGCCACCTGGACTGCCGGGGCTCCTGTAGCTGAGTGTAGGGAATTGCATTTACAAGACACAAATTTACCTTTGTAGTTTAGACAGGGGGTCAGATGGGTCACTCCCAGAGCTTTGCCAACACCAGGCCAGTCACTGATGGAGACCCCAACTGTATGTGACGGTTCTGAGTGCCATGCTTCTGGGCTGCCCTGGGACATTTTCCTTGGTATCTGGGGACATGTTCCCTGGTATCTGATTGAAAGTTCTTTCCCAGTGGTCAATCATGAAGGCATCATATATATGATACTCACCAAAGGATTTAAAGAAAGCATCCAAAGGTTACCATAAGGATTTCTAGTTGGCTTATTGCCAAGTGAATCCTTAAGGATGTTCCTCAGAGTGTGCGTGAAGAATGGTGTCAGCCAGGGACAGAGGTGGTTCAGGCATCACTCGGACTCTGAGGTTGAGTATCTCTGGGGAAATAGGACACCACAGGGTTAGCAGCTACATGTTCAATTGGAACAACAAGTAAAAAGTCTTGGACATAAGTCCAGTGGGGAGGAAATCAGAGTCAAAGCCCTCCAACTTCATCCCATTCTCATCTACCTCCCTCCCGGGGACACTGCTGTGGTGGTTGTGCCCAGGGACACTGCTGTGCTGCTCTACCCACTTCCCTGTTGGAGGTGGGGGTTGTGAAAAGAGGAGACTGCTTTTATTTTTAACTGTTCTTTTTCCTTTCTTTAAAAAAAAATTTAGAGCAATTTTAGGTTGGTAGAAAAACGGAGCAAATGCCCAGGGATTTCCCATATCTCCTCTGCCCCCACACCCTCCCCAGCTATTAACTTGCCCAGTGGAGGGTACATTCCTTGTGGCCAATGGATCTACCTTGACACATCATTATCACCCAGAATCCATAGTTTCCATCAGGATTCACTCATGGTGTTGTATATTCTGTAAGTTTGGACAATTTTCTAATTGGACAAGGGTGGACAAGTGCCCACCATTGTAGCACTGTACAGAGTAGTTTCACTAAAATCCCTGTGCTCTATCTGTCACCCCTCCCCCACCTTGACCCCGGCAACCCCTGACCTTTTCATTGTCTCCATAGTTTGGCTTTTCCAGAATGTCATATTTTTGGAATCAGACTGGGTTATTTCACTTAGTAATGCGCATTTAAGTTTAAGAGATATTTTCTTTTCATGTGTAAGACAGTCTGAAGGCTTTCAAAAACAGTTATTTTTGCTTTTATTTAAAAAAATTTCAGATTGATATGAGGGTACCAATGTTTAGCTGACATTGTATTCACTTTCAAGGTGAAGCTCACACTGTATTTGGATCCTTCACCTGGGGGGTATGCTATATACCCCAACACTGTGCACATTAAGTGAGAACTTGTCAATCCACCCTCCCTCCTCCTCCCCTTTGTCTTTTCCTTCCTCCCCCACCTAGAAATATGCTTGTTTTTCTTTCATGTGGGCATGTAATTATCTATATATTGATTTCATATTAGACTGAGTACATTGGATATATGCTTTTCCATTCTTGTGATACTTTACTAAGAAGACTGTGTTTCAACTCTGTCTAGGTAAATACAAAAGATGTAACATCTCTATCCTTTTTATGGCTGAATAATGCTCCGTGGTATACATATACCATAGTTTGTTAATCCATTCATGAGTTGATGGGCCCTTGGGTTGCTGCCACATCTTGATGATTGCGAATTGAGCTGTGATAAACTCTTGACAAAATCAGCCTGGGAAAAGATTTTATGAAGAAGACCCTTGGAAATTGAACAGATTTATATTAGGAAAAAAGAAATTTGAAGAATGTGAAATGGTCAAGTTTACAAAAATAGTTCTTAGATAACTAAAATATAGCTATATGGAACTTATGTTATAACCAACGCATTTTTGTCCTCATTTTTCTGGCCTCCGATCTCTGTGGTATCTGATCTTATAGATGTTTTAATTCCTGACAAATTGGTTGTCCTAACCTTCCTGCTCTTGTTGAAATTACGTGCTACCAATATTTTTGTTTGTTTGTTTCCTATATATATACTCCTCAGGGTCTGTTCTGTGAGGATAGTAACTTAGAGGGAGAATTTCCTTCTCTTCTTCTTTGTGTGTGTATGCAGCATGGTACAAGTCACATGCCTTGTACCCCAAAAGGGCACAAACTCTTCTTATTTTAGCTCCCCTCTTCCATCTGAATCATTCTTAAGATACATCTGTCCTTTCCTTCTGGGAGTTTCCCATCTAGAGTACACAGGAATTTGGCGACTGCTACAGTGGAGAAAAATACCACCTTCTAAAATATATTCCATGGATCACTTACGCCTATGTACTGAGATTTCACATTTCAGCTAATAACACCTTTCAGGGCTCGTGTTCTTAGGCAAGTACTTTGGGAAATGTTGCAGTGATGCAATGTGCTGGGGAAACACAGATGTGACACTGACTAAAATTGTCCTGGAATATTGGAGAAGGTTTCCAAGAGGGAGGTAACATTTGATCTTGATCTTGAAGATGGAGTAAGAATACAACTAGGAGCTCAACTATGGAAAGAGGCTAATGGCATACTAGTCTAGAGCATAATGATGCATGTCCAACTGAAAGAACTTGGCATGTTTGGAAAGCTTTGAAATGTCCATAGTGAAGGACTTCTGTGAATGGGTGGGAGAGATGGAGGAAAGAGGGCCAAAGGGTGAAATATGTTCAACATTGTAATGGATTTCTTTCATTAGACTTCCAGACCAATTTCTACTCTTGTGCACCTTGTTCTGGGAAGGGCATCGATGTGTTCCCTTGCCCTTTGGCTTCTGGATGAATTCATCTAGTGCAGAGTCCTGGCAGGAGATTGGAGGAGGCAGGACTGTGATATCAAGGTATTTTCTCCATTGGCTCCATAAATGAGAAGTCATTTGGGGTTGGCCATTTTCCCAGAGGTCACTGGCTGTCTACAGCTGGCCAGCTCAACTTGTCTTTTGAGTCTAAAAAATGGAAATCTCTGGGTTACTGCATTTTATCTTATGATTTATCTGTATCTATACATCTGTAAATAAACCCTTCTCGAATTACTCTTTTTTGAACGCACCATCTGCTTCCTTTTGTGGATCTGACTTACATAAATATGATGTGAAACACTCAGAACAAAGGGTAGGCAAAAGGGAGCTAGAAAGACTGTTTAGAAGGGTGTGGTGTTATGTGGTTTATCTTAGCAAGAAACCATTCATTTGGAATGGATAGAGTAATCTTTTGGGAAATAAGAATAAAGGATTATTTAAAAATTATGTGACGACTTAGGTCTAAGAGTTGACCATGAATCTTTAGCTCAGCATCCACAGACAACCACAAGATCTATGGATAGAATTCAGAGAGCCCTTGAGTTAGGATGGGGAAAAATTACATCTTTATTTTTTCTAAACTCTACATGAAATTTAGCCATTCTTTCAATTACAAATGCATGAAACAAGTGACAATGGTATTGGCCATACTTGAGACTTTGTCACCAATAAAAATCCTGGATATTTTCATGTCATGCTGCAGTGTTGTCAATGTCTCAAAATGTCATCCTCACTCATCACTGCTTCAAAATTATAGTAGTTAATAGACTCAACTTCAGTATATTTAGTTATTGGATGTGTTAATAAAGAAGCATATATGTTGTATAATCACAATTTCATGTTCTAAAATTCTTACAACTGCATTTCCATAATTTTTTATAATTATACATGTTTCAAGTTATGCATTTAAACATATAATTCAGAAAAGGAGTTCATAGATTTTACCAGATTTCCAAAAGGGCTAATGGTATACAAATCATTAAGAATCTTTGTTAATTCATAGATACTCATTCAAGAAAATATAGCAATGACTGCATTAGATCTGAATTATTTGTATTGAACTCTGCTACCATTTTGAATCAAGAATATGCTGATTGTCATGTTTCTGTCCTAGGTAACAACCAGAAAGAATTTTGGAATAGCATATTAGTCAAGCAAGAAGACAAAAAGCATACCAGGAAAGGAATATCTCTTTCCAGAAAAAAACAAAACAAAACAAAACAAAAAATAACAAATCAACATTCACTAGAAGTTCTGCTTAGTTTCTGTATGTGGAGTTTCTAGGCTAACTCCTTGATAACTCTTTGAGTTCATTATGTTGACTATATGCTATGTCATCAGTCTTAAATATTCTTAAATACTCTGTTTTTTTCCTCCAGTTCTTTGTGTGTTTCGTATGCGGGTAACCTGTTTGGTATCCATCTCCAAAATTTTAAGAGCAAAAGTTGTCATGGGTTTCCCTCTTTAAATTTTCATTATATAAATGTATAAGAAGGAACTCACAACTTGGTGTCTCGTAACTCACTTCTGAATATCCAATGAGAAACTGCCAAGTTCTTCCCAGGTGTTTATTTTGGTCCCAATACACTGTCCGTGCCCCTGTTGAATATCTCGCCAAATTTCCTCCAATATATTGCAAAACCAACTGGCAGCACAATAAGGAAACCTGTTTGGGGCCAATTTTAGCAATTGATGGTGCCGCCTCTTTCCCTCACTCCCACTTCCCACTAATCCGTCAAGTTTCTTCCAGAGCTAGCCATTCTTAATGGGAATATAATACTTTGGCTTGCCTCCAAATGGGAAAAAAAAGTCTATTCTTTCTATCCTTACTCCACTGTTTTCCTCCCCTCTGCTCCTCATCTTTTAGTCAAACCTGACACCTCCCCAGCACACACAGCTCTCTCGGTGAAGATGTGCCAGCTCGGCATTTCAACATCGAGAATTAACCTTAGTTTGAAAATGGGTGATCATTCTCTTATCAATAAAGGAAATGGGAGCTTAAAACTCTTCCCAGCAAAGTGTGAGTCTTTCTCAAACAGTACATTTGCAATATTTCCTGTGTGGTTGGTTGTAGGTGGAAAGAACTGTCTGGAAGAGCCTATTGAGATCAAATCTAGGGAAATGTCCTTCCAGCCTGTTCCTATTCAGAGTGGCTTTGTACTAATTATGGTTCCTTTCTGACATAGACCTTAAAGATCTTTCACAAGCCAGACTTTTGGTTGCATTTTTAGGATAGAGCAAGGAGCTGAGATTTTCTTCTCCCTTTTGTGGTTTCAAGACTAGAAACTCAAGAAGGTTATAGACTGGTCCAAGGTTTTTTGGACAACAGCATTAAACCTGTAGTGGAATACTTAGCTGTATTAGTCTCTATTGTCATTTTGAACTAAGAATATGCTGAGTTGATTCTCATGTTTTCTTTTCTAGGTAACCACCAGAAAGAATTTTGGAATAGTGTATTAGCCAAGGTGTAGGCAGGAAAACAGAAAGTACATTAGGTATTTCAACAGAGAAAATTTGATAGAGGGAGTTGGTTACATAAGTGTTAGAGAGCTGAAAAGACAGAATGGGAGCAATGAGGTAACACTGAGATAGTAACTGAAAGGAGAAGGCACCCCCTTAGGGCTAGGCAACAAGGGAACCCAATGGGGCTATAGAACCTGAAAGGTTGGAGGAAGGGCCTTGAGGAGTTAGAGCTCCGCCTATGAGGAGGAAAGAGGTTCTGTACAGCTACGGAGGGCATCTCAGGAACCTGGAGGAGGGATCTTAGATGGAGTTCAAATCTCTGAGAAGGGGTGGTACTGCCCTCCTAGAGCTTGTTACCTCTGAGAAAGTACCTTGAGGCTGGCTCTAAAAGATAGGGGCTGCGCCTGAGTGCTGCTGTGTGGATACAGGGCTGCTAGTTTGTGGCACTAGTGGAAACAGCAAGCAAAAAGGAAGACAGGAATGCATCCTTCTTTCTCCTGCTTTCAATCACTCTCTAGTGCCTCCTATGTTTAGGCTCTATCAGGAAGCGGCTAGCAAAGGAAAAACAGAACTCACAAGGTCCTTTTGGGCATCCCAAGCAGAGTGCAGGAGGTCTGACGGCTGGGAGGCAATCCTTTGCTACACCACACAGATATGCAAGTGCTGATGGAGTGTCAGAAAGTGGACTGGCCACTCATGGAGGCGTTTGATGTCAGGAAGAGACCTGATTTATTATGAAGTCCACAGGTCACACAGGCATGGCCTAGTTAGGGCTGGCACATGACTCACTGGGATATGAGATTTCCCAGGCCTTTCTCTCTTATCTGCACAGTCTCTTGCTTAAGGCAGAGAGAGTGGGGCTGGTGTGGGAAGTAGGAGACTGTGGCACACAGGGCTGTGGGTGCTGTTGCCAGTGTCCCCTGTCCAGCCACTCAGGTCCTAAAAGCTCCAGAGAAGCTGGGCTGAGGCTGCAGGCAGGGGTTTGGTGGGAGAGACAATTTACAGAATAGCCAACGGAGCATACCAACGTCATTTTCATGATGGGTCTCTGTTTCTGGAATCATAAGTAGAAAGAATCTTGATAATAAAATTTCGAGATTCATGTGCTTATTAAATAATCATGGAATATCTCTGCTCCCCATGTGCTGGGCCCTGGAGGTATGAAAATAAGCCAAGCAAAGATGCCTTTGCCTTGGGGGGAGCTTACGTGTTACCAGAGTGTCATAGTCACTTTGTTTCTGGCAGAGTGAGAACAGAGCTGAGGGAGAGGTGACTTCCTGGGGCACCTCAGGAGAAGCTTCACAGAGGACACAGGAGCCACACAGAGTCCTGCTATGTGGAGGGAGGTGCAGTACATGGCAAGAGAGGAGAGGAGTGCGGTGCAAAGAGGAAGCCCCATGAACGAGGCCCAGAGGCACAGAACATCCCAGTGCACTTGAGGAAGCAGGGGGGGAGAACACGGAGCAGCCGAGGGTCTGCACAGAGGCAGCTTCAACCTCTGTCTCTGTTCAAACTTGCTACCCGGTGGCAGCCTGCCCGGTTTGGGCTTCACCTTCTGCTCGCCTCTGATGAGAGCAATAATCATGACTATCCCAGAGAACAGACAGAGGAAGGGAACACACTGAAGCTCTGGACAAGACGCCGTCAGGATAAACGGCTCTTGGATCTGAAAACAGCCAGCTGCGTGGACGGCTGTGATACCCTCCATGCCCTGGGTGCACCTGCCTGTTCCTCGAACCGATCCTTATCTCCTTGTGGCTTCCATGGGGTAGAGAGGGCATGCTCGGGACTTTGCTTTGGGTCTTTTTCACACTTCAGAGAAAGAGAGCGACCCTCAGTGCAGGGGTGGGCAGGTCCGCCTGCATGAGCCGGCCCTTTCCAGAACTGAAGCTCCAGCAGCAGCTGCCTCGGATCCCTCCCCCGTAGAACCTTTGGCTTCCACCTGACCAGCCTTGACACATGGTGTCCAAACACTGATGAAATTGATCCCCCTCAGCGTGGGAAAGTCCGGCAGCATCGATTATTTCCTCCTCTGGCCCCTGGCCTGGCATCGGCTCTCTGCTCTCCAGACGGTACCTGCTTGTTTGGTTGGAGAAGGTCAAAGCCCCGATGAGGAATGAGTGGAATTCCACAGGATCGGGCCAGTCTTGATAAATGACAGCAGGGGACAGAGTGGGGAGGGGAAGGACCAGGGGAAGTGGGGACAACTCAGTGGCCTAAAACCTAATCCACCTTTGCCTCCCCTGTTCCACCAAGGCTTTCAGAGGGAGCCAAAGCTTGCCATCCTCAACATTCGGAGTTTCAAAAACCAAATGAGCCATGGAATTTATTTAGTGTTTCAAGTGAAAAATATTAAAAACATTGTTTTGGGGAGTCTTATTGTTTTACCTTAGAAAACTAGAGCTGGCCGGGCAGGATCTACCGTCACAGATGTGAGGCTTCTGTTGGCTTTGACATTATTTTTTCCTTAGTGCTGTGAACTTGGTCAGTCCACTTTTAGGGGTGAAAATCCATCCTCCTCTGACCTGGGTTCTCTTCTTGCTCTGCCTTGAAGTAGCTTGCTGACCACACCCGACTGTCTGTAAAATGGGGGACGGTTGGGTGGTCTTTCACGTTCCTGCCAGGGGTCATGTTCATGGTCTCTGACTCCAAGGCACTTTATTCAATCTGCAGAGTGGACACAGCCAGGTTCTAACTCCGGACTCACAGAAGATTTGCTAACTGGATGAGGAACCCTGGAACTGAAGGACATCTTCATCGTCCTGCTTCACAGCAGCAAACCAAAGAGCCATCCCAGATGAGACTGCCAATGTTTTCAACATTGCCAGCCACACTCTACTCCCCACCATTTGCACCCCTTTTGGTTCCTTCTTTTCTTCTAGATACTGCACCCTGTTATCTGATCTGGCTTCTTCAGATCTCCACATTTATGAAGAATACAACGTGCTAACCGATTACTGCCTGGCCCATTGTCATCAAGTCCTGGTATTACCACTGGTGCTTTCATTAGCCTTTTCAAATGGGGTTCTTGAGGGAAAAATAATGCTCAGCTCAATTTTGTCATGGTGAAACCCTCGATAGCGTAACACTTCAAGGAAGAAAACACACTCAGCTGCGGGTTTCCTCTACTCCTCTTCAAACTGTTGTGTGAAGGCAATCGTTTGCTCTTAATAGCTACCTTATTAGTGATAATATTCCGAGAAAGATACAATATTCCTTGGAAATACACCTAAATATTTAACAAGGTAGAGCCCTTTAGGTACTATAACCCCATTTAGCTAAACCTAAACTCTTGAATGTAATGAACTCTCCCATCCGGATCATCTTGGGAAATCCATGATTTATAGCTGCTTACCTGCCAATCAGGCACGTCTCCTGGAATTTGATATAACGTGTGTTCATGTTTACGTCTTTGGTATTTCTACAGCCCTGTCTGATTTAGAGTCTCAGGCCATAGGTAAGGGCACAGTGGGCTGCAGGGTTTAGACAGGGGTCCTCAAACTACTGCCCACGGGCCACATGAGTTGGTGTGAATTGTATTTGTTTCCGTTTTGTTTTTCACTTCAAAATAAGATATGTGCAGTGTGCATAGGAGTTTGTTCATAGTTTTTTTTTTTTTTTTTTAAACTACAGTCTGGCCCTCCAATGGTCTGAGGGACAGTATATTAGCTCCCTGTTTAAAAAGTTTAAGGACACCTGGTTTAGAAGAAGGAAGCCCCCTGCCTCCCAGTTCCCTAAGAAAAGGGCAGGACAATCTGTTTTCATCTCCTTTTCATGGCTGTGTTTTAGAGAAAGAAAAACCACTTTTCAAAGTCATGGCTCTAATCACTTTCCTCCACCCTGTGTTCTTATTAAAACATTTACGACACTTTTTATCTTAGGATTACTATTTTAGGATTGCCAAGGATGAATAAAACATGATATAAACTACAACTTAATATTCAGATTTTTTTAAATGTGAGAATACTGCATACATGATTTTAATCATTTTTCTCAGTTAGTCCCAAAGAAGTCTCAATGGCATTCATGAAAATTAGCAGGGAATGTTATCTTCAAACTAGAAAATATATTGAATATATATTTGTGGGTGTTTGGGTCATGTTTCTTTTGCATGTTTATTATGAATACAGATACTCCAAGGCTGACAGTAGCAAAGCCCTCATTGACATATTTTGGGTGTTTTCCAATTGTCTGTAATTTACTGTTGTTTGACAAATACAGCCATATCCATTTCTTCAATGATGGTGTTTTAGCAGAGGACTGTGTGTTCAGATATTAAAATTATATGGTAAATAAACTCTTTCCATTAAATGTTTTTATTGTCTGATTATAGAAGTAATTATACTTACTATTAAAACGTTGGAAAACATAGGAAAGTAAAGGGAAGAGAATAATTATCCTTCATGATCCCACCACCCATTGATAACACTAACTTCTTGATATACATATGAATAAATTAATAAATAGCTATTTCACATATGCACATACATAATATAAGCAAGGAAAATATGTACATATTTTGGTAATTGCATGGCATATTTTCTGCACTTCCACCAACATGATGCTATGAACATTGCCTCCTATCAGTACAGAGTCCTTCATAACCAGTTTTGAAGAGTTGGTGGTCAAGCATTATGAGGGCACAGCATAATGTTTGCTCGCTCCCAGTGGTTATACAAGAAGGCTGTTTTCAATTGTTCACTATTAGAAACACTGCCATAATGAGCATCATTCTCCTGACCTCATTTTGTCAGATGTTGTGAGAATGAAATGAGATGATCCATGTGAAGGTCCCGATCCAATAACAATAAATGCTCAAAATACCTTCCTTTCCAGCTCTTTGTGCCTCCCTCCACCTGATTTTCTCTGTCTCTATCTCTAACGCATTTTCCACTTAAAAATAAGATCCTAGAAGGGTAGCTATATGGTTGGTGTACGTACAGGTTCGTTTGTGGCAATTTTTCCTACCACGTGGAGTGCAGTTATTTCAGTCTAACTTTTGATTGGTTTGCTATGCTTTGCAATCCTCTGCCCCAGTCCTGGCTCACATTAAATAGAAGAGGCGGGAATGAGGGTGAGCTCTGCAGTCAGCAGTCGGTGAGTGGAAGGTCTGGGAGCTGCAGGTTGTCATGTTAAAAAAGTCTTTGATGGCTCCTAGCCTTGCTCATTTGAAATCACCAAAGGGTTAGCCCAGCTGGTTCTTGAACCAATCCATTTAGAACATTAGAAATTCCCTCTGATAGCAGACATTTATGTAAAATTCACCCTGCCCCTTTTTCCTAAACAGTGAAGATCCAACATAATCCATGTTCTAGTTTCCCTTCCTCTGTGCCCTCCGAGTTAGATGTCTGATTTCTCTTTCTCTCTGACCTGGTACTCAAACTTCTGGCTCTTACAGATTTTAATTGTCCTATTCCTCTTCAATCCCTCCAGGCTTTTTGTTATCTTGTTTTAACATTAGCACCTAGGTCTGTTTTTCCCAAAGATAACTTAAAAATATAGAAAAGTATGAAAACTAAAGCAATGACATGCACAATAATTTTAAAAAGTTCCATCTGCTCCAGGGAGCTGTAATTAGATTTCTTGAGGAAGTTGAAACTCAAACACCTGTCTGTCCGTCCATTAAACCCATTTGATTCAGCCCATGAGATTGGGCCCTCATTCCTATTTTTGATTTTAACGTAACCTCCTTCTTAGAGCAGAAACCCTGTTCTAAACTCTATAGGTCTGGGGTACTGAGCCTCTGTCTGATTCTTGCTGACCCCTCACCTCTGGGGAGAGCCTGCCTGTTTCCTACCAGATGGGCATGTCTGCCATGATTTCTCTTCATCCTTAAGAGCTGACTGATCCTTTAAGCATTATGGTATTCCAGATCAAGGATAAATTTCCCATTCCTCTTTGGAGTTGTGGCCACTTGTCTTCTCAGAGCACTGACCCTATGGCTGATCTGACCATCTGTTTTGTGCCCACCCTTCCCAGAATCCTTCCTTCTCCATGGCACTGGCCGCTGCCACCAATTTCTCACCCTGCTCACGGCCATTCCAGCACATGAGACTCCAACCCTTGGTTTATTTCTAGCTCTTTTAGAGCCTCAAGGAGAAGCAGCAGTTGGCAAGAAATATGCTGCTAAATAGACCCGGCTTCTATGGGAATCGCAGTGTTAAGCATTCCCACCTCTCTGGGCCACCTTTCACATTTGATTGATTTTTTTCGATTGGTTGTTTGCCTGACCTGATCAGAGAGTTTGGAAAGGAGTTTCTGTTGACACTTTATTTCACTTTGGGTAAAGTTTAAACATGACTTATCACAACCCTGACACATCTGGAAGGCCATATTTTTGCACCATTCCATTGTCTACCTCATTCAGCTATGAGAATATATGGTAATAGATGCATTTTTTTTTTATACATAAGAAGCAAGTACATTTTTCTTTTTGGAGAAAAATCTTGAGCACTCTAGGTTATAATCACTGCTACATGCCTCTTCTCACTTTCTCTATTGTTCATATTTACTTCATTTCCCACAGGTGAAGACCATACATTTCTTGGAGAAATGCCACTGTGGGATCACATGTCCCAGAATTAAAATTTGCCTTGATTGTCTCTTTTTCCAATCCAGTGGCTGAAATCTGGAGCTGAAGTTCTGAGTGTCATGAAGTCTTTGAATCTCATAATCTACACTGACAAAAGCTCTTAAAGGTCCTCTGTTTCAACCTCCTACTTAATGTGGAAGTCCTATCTATGCTACCCCTATGTAGGAATCACAGGTCTCTGCACCTGTCTAGGACAGTCCAACTAGGGGCTTCATCTCACAGCCAAAATGTCTTCTTCCTCCCAGTTGGGAGGTTAGCTCCAACTTACATTCACTTTGTGTGTTCAATATCTCTATTTATAAAACTAAAAGCAAATGCACAAAGCATTATCACTTTACACCCAGATACAGTTGGATGTGAGGCCTGCAGACGTGCCCATGAGATGTAAGCTTTGGTAAATCCCAGGATTTACCTGTAAGAAGTTCAGAGTCTAAACACCAAACCCTGAAACAAGTTTCCCACTGATGATTGACTTACAGTCTGGAACACAAGGAATGACAGTCACCCATGCTTTCATTCATATTGTGATAAAATAGTAATAATAATGATACCTGGCATGCATTGAATGCTTTCTCTGGGCAGATATTGTTTTAATTCAGTGTTGACAAGAATGAACTCATTTAGTCCTTTTAATAACACTGTGAGGAAGAGAGGTAATCTTACCCATTTTTCAGGGGAGAAAGCTGAGTTACAGTTGCTCATGGTAATACAAATAAGAATGAGGAGATTCAAGATTCAAATTCAAGTGTTTTGCCCCCTGAATCTGCCATACCTATACTGGTATGCTATATCATCTCTTACAAATAACTATACTGGTATGCTATATAATCTCAAATAACTATGATGTATAGTTATTTGTAAGAGATTTGAAAGAGAAAAGTTGCCATAAAAGAGAAAGTGCAGATTCCCATACCTGGAAAAGATGGCCCATTCTGATTCCTTTGTAAGTGATTCATCCCTGGAATGGGCTTCTCTTGAGCTCCTTTCCAGGTATGGAGGAGAAGGGAGTAACTGGCTTACTCTGTTGGCTGTCACCTGTAATTTACAACAGGAGGATTCACACTCAACTAGAACTTGGTGTTAAAATGATAACATTCTACGCTTTTGCTTGTAGCCAGTGACAATAAAAAAAAAAAATCAATGGATTATAATTATAGGTCTTTGAAGTTTAGTATTGCCCCAGACTGTAATGAAAATTCCTTTATGGTATTATGACAACCACAGATTAGCCATTTATCTCTTCCTTTAAATCACAGGGCGGTTTATTATGTTGCGGGTTTGCTACCTCTCACAGAAGGGACCAGGTAATGTGCCAGGTTGCCCTGTGAGTAATAGTCTGGCTTTATTACACAGGATAAATCAATCACATAGACTTCTTGCATTGGCTTAATGAGGTTAGATCAGCAAACAGAGCTTGTGAAACAGTTGTTTGTCAACAGCCTCCAAGTGCTGACAGAGGACCCTCAAAGGGCTGAATTTGGAGTGAATACTCAGCAGTTTTCCTGCAGGTGGGTGATAAAAATCTGGAGTTTGGTTTGGGAATTTGTTTTAAGAGGGCAAAGGTTCTAAAACACAGCAGAAGCTGTGGGGAGCTTTGGTAGATTCATAGATCAATATCTAAATAAACAAAACACAAACAAATAAAAAACAATGAAAAAAAATGCCTCCCAGTCCTTGTCATTTCCCTGACTATGATGATTTTATTTAAGATAGCAGGTGCATGGAAGAAAAATGAATTAACAGAATGTCGTTATGGCTAACAGTTTCTGGAAGAAAGAATACTGGCACTCTTTGGCCCATGTTGGTTGGGATGTGTGGAGCTGTTTTGGGCACAGTATCTAGTAACCAGCTATCTTTCCAAGCTCCTTGATGTTGCAAGAGCCATTCTTCACTGCTTGAGCTTGGGTCAAGGCAAGTAAAGGCATTACAGTTTCCTTCTGCCCTTTGTACTTGGTTTTTCTGAAGATGAGTTGGAAGCTTCCTTTGAATATCTCTCAGGCATTTGGCAATAAGGTCAAGTTGAAAGTCATCAAGACTACCGAAACCAGCACATTGTACCCCTTGATTGCACTAATTTACGCAGCTATGATTTAAAAAAAAAAAAAAGACCACCTTCTCCCTCCTCCTTAAATATCCTATGAAGCTTTTCATTTCCTTCCCTTTGTATGTATTAGTAGTGAGAACCCCATGCACTCGAGATTAAAGTAACTATAAAGGGTTATATTGTGGGATCTGGAAGAGAGGGGAGTAGGGTCAGAGAGAGGGTTCAGGTGAGGTCCAACATGTGAATTCTCTATTTCAGAGCCAATCATGTCTTGCCTTCTAGAAGGCAGCCATAATCTCTAAGGAAATTCCAGATGAGGAACCTTCCAAGACTTTCAGTCCCAACTAATACAATCTATGTTTCAACTTTCTGTTTGTCTCTTAGATTTAATCAGAAAAAATACCCCCACAGATTTTAGTTCTTATCTCTCAAGATCTCAGAAGAGTTTTTATCTCAGAAGATAAAAATTTTTTTGGTAAGAGGAAATCTGTTTGGTAAGAGGAAATAGACTTGACATCTAAGAAGAAGTTGGATATGGGAGACTTAAGAAAGCCCTTCATCATGGGATGTGAGGGTGTATCTGTCAGGGCTGGCAGAGTTACAGTGTAGTAACAAACAGCCCTCAAATGTCTTTTAACCCTTTAGTATAAAATAAAACACAGATGCAGAAACACACCTCAAACAAATATTTGTCTTATTTCTCTGAAGCTAATGTCCTTGTAACCAGCACTCAGGCTAGAAAATAGTGCATAGGCAGTTACCCCAGAAAGCTCTTCAAATGCTCTGTCCCTTCTCTATCTGTAAAACTAACCATCTTCCTGACATTTATAGTAATAACCTCACATCTTAATGAATTAAAAGAATAAAATCATGTTTCCTATTTGCATTATGTATCTATTCCCAGAAACCGAGGTGTTTCTCTCTTGTCATTATCATCCTTGTTTTGAGACCCAAGCTGGTAGAACATTCTGCAACACCACCAGCAAGCACAGCACAAGGCACAGTGCTGGGGAAATGTACATTGGCTCAGCCTGGGAGTGATACACATTACCTTTGTCCACAACTCATTGGCTAGTACTGGTCACATGGCCCCACCAAACAGCAGAGCCAAAGAGATGTATCCTATGACCAGGAATATCTGACAAATAGAAGTCTACCACAGTTCTGGCACTGAACTCCAGGTTCAGCTGCTGCCTCTACCAATGGCTAGCTGTGTGCTTTGGATAAGTAACTTTTTAAATACTCAGTTAAATCATTTATAAAATGAGAGAAATTCATAGGGTCCTTATGAGATTTAAATTAATTAATGATTCAGTGCCTGGCAATGCTGACATTTACTGAGAGCTTCTTAAACAGGATGTCTATAAAGTTTAAATTGTGCACTAAATTTAAATTATTCTATTTAAATTATTTTAAATTGCACACAAACTTTATGAACACCTGTATTATGAAGACTGTTAAAAGCATTCCTTGTTGAGGTAGGACATTCCAGATTGAAAGAGATGGCCTCCAACCATTGTCTAAGATGGGGTGAGGGAAAGGACTGGATGGATGACATTTGTGTTCTGAGTTTCTGCTCCATGAAGTAATTGAGCCATGGAGCATCTTTTCAAGCCCCTTGGATTCTTTCTATTTTCCACTCCATGGCCTATTAGTTTGAGGCCCAGGTTGGAGGGAGAGAAGGAAGGAAAGTTGAGACATTCCCACTGCTCTCAGGGTTTCTATTTTGTTGTTGTTATTGCTCCAGAATGTTGACCTTTCCCTCTTTTTTGGATGACAAGAAAGTGATTCATGTTCAAGGGGAGGGAACCCATCCCCTGTCTCACTGACAGCAAAACTGTCAAAAAGCCCATCCCTATAAACACTAACCTGGCAAATGAGAGCAAGCCTCCATATGGAAAATCAAAGTAAGGGCTTTGGCAGGGAGTTGCAAAGATGGTTTGAATCAGAGGCAGAGACAGCCCATGGATATTGGGGTGGGGGCTTGGGGGCTGTCTGCACTATCGTGCCAAGATGGCTGGGAACTTGGGCCAGTGAGTTTTCATTCTTGGGAGAAGGCAGGCCCTGTCTGCAGTGAAAGCCAAATCATGGCAGGTCTCTGGTTTAAATTCGGCTCATCGGAGGGTCCTCTGAGCTAATTGGGAAGGAGCCGGGCTGTGTTTTCTTTCCTGCTTAATAACAAGGGGGAATTGCTTACAGCTCTGGACTTTATTAGGGGGGAATTTGACATTGTTTTGTTGGACAGAGGCTCTGTCCAGGGAGCTAATCTCTCACACCTGTTTGGCTTTGTTAAGGAGCCAAGGGGCCCCCGGCCTGTTTGCTATTGGTTATTGCAGAGACTGATAAAAGGGAAGAAAGGAAGGGACCACAGGGAGGATGCAGATTTTCCTCCTCACTTCTAATGCTAAAAATCTAGAGCTCACGGTGATACAGATGCCAGTGACAATTAGTAAGCAAAGTATCTGTGTCTGGATTAGATCGGTTCAAAATTACCAATGTCCTAAATATTTATCAAGCATATGTTATCTGCAAGGCACTGTCCCCTGCCAGCAGGAAGTGAGCTAGGCAGAGCTCCTACCCTTTGGGAACTTATATGTTAGTCATCCCAAGAAAATATTGGAACATATTTCATGATTCTAGGAAGCAGGGACTCCGAGGAAAAAGGGGTTCCTCAAGGAACAGCTGCTGGCTCCTGGCCTGGGCTTTTTCTTCCACTGGAGTAAGTTTCAACATTATAGGCTATTTCATAAGCTCAGGGAACCTGGCTCTTTATGCTTTGGGGGGAAATTTTACCCTAATTAGTGCTTCTAGCATAATGGTCAACAGAACCTGAAGAAAATACAAAGTGGTCATATTGTAACCCGGAGGGAATGGAAAACTCCTCATCTTGGGGGATGGCACGTGACAAAGCCAGGGCCTTTGGCTGAGCAGTCACACACATTAAGGAAAAGTCCAGGAAGCCTGCAGCAAGAAGCCTGTTGAACAGCTGAGGGGTTAATATTATAAAAAAGCGTTGACTCTTATGGGTTAGAGGGATGTGTCTTGTGCAGTGATCAATAGCTCTGTCTCTGGACTTGAGGGTTCTGGGTTTGCATGTTAGCCAGCCCCAGCTATGTGATTGTGGAGCCCAGTATAAAAAGGAAATGCCACATCCCGGCTAGGAGCCAGCAAGTCATGGGCCCAAAGCCTCCACCCATGGTGGACTGGCAACCCCAAGGAAATTGTAACCTTCATTCCAAGATGTGCTGAAGACCCTGATTGGGGTTGGGTGACAGGTTCCTCCCAGGGGCAGGGTTGGCTTCCACCTTCCCTACCCTGTGAAACCATAGGACGTCAACCTGACCCTGACCTTCTGTGTGTCTGTATCCAGTTTCACCACTGACAAACAGTCAAAGCTTAAGAATATTACCAAATATTTTTAAACATCAATTTCTTAGTCAATAAAGTCATGATGAAGAGAGTACCTGCCTCAAAGGGGTGTTGTAAACGTTTAAAACGATAATACATTTGAAGGCTCAGAGTGATGCCTGATTATTAATAAGCACAGTTTAACCATTATTAAGGTTACAGATTCACTTGCTTGCTTTTCTGTAATATAATGTACACTTGGGGCTTTATTTTATTTTTTCCATCCAGTTCTCCTGCCCAGACACTTTGAGTTTGCTTTTTGGTGACCAGTAGCAGGAGATTTCAAGATATCTATCCAGGCTTCGGGAGGAGACCCACAGTATATAATGTAGAACTCATACAACACACACAAACATACACAGACCCACACACTACACACACATGCACATAGCCCTCAATAAATTAAATGGTAACACAGAGTTTTTTTAAAAGGGTTTCAAGAGACTAGGGTTCTTCCGTGGTGTTCTAAGGGTCCCCGTAAGCAGACAACAGTCGGAAACAGCTACTTTGCTTCCACTACTCCCATTGCACCCCAGAAAGTTTCCTTTTGCTCTGAATTATACGGAATCTCTGTAAGTTGACCACCCAAGGGGTTGTAACAAACTGGTCAACATACAAAGGTGGTCAACACAAGGAACTCCAAGTGAGTACATGAGGTGCATGTTTAGTCTATGAAAATTAGGTCAATTTAAAGAGATGGTCAGTGTGGGCAGGTGGTCACCTATGGAGGTTCTACTGAATTTCACTGTTTCATATAGGATTTTGCTTGAAAAAATAGAAAAGGTTATGCTAGTCTTACAAAAAGCATGAAAACTAGCACTGTAATCAATGTGGAACCTGGACCCTGCCATAGTTATTAGTTGAGTTTGGTTACTCTGGCCAGGTGGCTACTGACCAGGGGTGCAGTGGCTGTAGGTGACTGACTGACAGATCAAACTTGGATTCCTTTGTCAAAGACCTTTGCCCTTGGAGATGAAGGTAGTAAGCTTGGTTGGGGTTGACAATGAGTCTTTGGGATTTCTTTCTTTTCCCACAGAACTGCCTCTTTGCTTAAACTGAGGTCTAAAAGTGGTCGAACTTTCCAGAAAAGCCGCCCCAAAGTGAGTATTTCAACTCCCCTTACAGGCACTGGGCTGGGAATCCGAAAACCTGTGTTCTATGCTTATCTTAGCCAACCGTCATCGTGTGACCTTGGGCAAATGACAGAAACATTTTAAATCTTCATGAGCTCATCCATAAAGTGAGAATACCCTCTAGTTTGTCTTTTTCACAAGGCCATGGTGAGACCCACAGGACATGATTTGTGCAGAAGTCCTTTTGGAAACTATAACATACTATCCAGATATCTGAAAAATTTAAAGGAGTGCTTTTGCTTCCTTTGTCTGTTCTTTGCTGAGTCTTGTTCAAGAAGGGAATCCCAAAGGCTTGTTGTCAACCCCAACCAAACTTACTAGCTGCATCTTCTTGGGCAAAGGACTTTAACATCAGAATCCAGGTTTTGATCTGTCTGTTGGTCACCTACAGCCACTGCACCTCCAATCAGTAGCCAGAGTGACCAAACTCAACTGACTAATAACTATGACAGAGTCCAGGTCTCACATTGATTATGGTGCTAGTTTTTATGCTTTTTGTTTTTTTTAAGGCAAGCATACTTTCTACTTTTTCAAGCAAAATCCTTTATGAAACAGTGAAATACAGTAGGACCTCCATAGCTGACCACCTCTACCTCCCTACACTGAATCAGGAGGGCAGGTAAAAATAACCCATTTGTGTTATTTTTCTACCAATAGTCTTGTTCCTGTGGTATATCTATTCAACCCAAATTAATTGATGAACTGAGCATATGTATGCATGCATGCACTTTTGTATACATACATAGGCTTTCATGTAATCATCATACTATAATTCATTAAAAATACCCACTTCCCTTACATGTTGATATACTGTTGGACAGTGGTGTGCTGGTAAATGTTTAAAAAGGAACTCTCTGAAAAAAATATATTCATGTCTATATGTGCATAAGTTTATATAAACTTCATCGATACAAAGAATGTACAGCACATGATTTTCAAATAATTATAAAATATGCAATATTCTTTATAGTACATTCCACATAGTTAATTGATTCTCACAGAAACATTTTACTGAGTTTTCTTTTGCCATTGACCAGATAGTTCCAACATGAATACGGTTTAGTATTTTCATTTTTGTTAAGAAATGAGATGAAAGACTAAAGATGTATGTTGGAACCTCGTTCCTTAGTCAATTATGTAAGTGGTTTCTTCTCTCAATCAGCGAATAGTTTTTGCCTACTAGAAGACTATTTCCTTAACTTTTTTGTTTTAACTTTGCTACTCACGTAGGGTAAAAACCCTAGACACGACTTATTTTTATGTTCCATCTAGATCATTAATATTTTCTTCATCACTCTTTGAAGTCTAGATAATTATAAAACCACAAATCAACTGTAATTTATGGCACTTTTAGATTTTCGTGGTGTCAGTGTTTCTACTATGGCATTTTTTTTTTTTTTGAGACAGAGTCTCACTGTGCCGCCTTCGGTAGAGTGCTGTGATGTCACAGCTCACAGCAACCTCAAACTCTTAGGCTTAAGTGATTATCTTGCTTCAGCCTCCCAAGTAGCTGGGACTACAGGCGCCCACCACAATGGCAGGCTATTTTTTGGTTCTAGTTGTCATTGTTGTTTGGCAGGCCCCTGTTGGGTTCGAACCCGCCAGCACTGGTGTATGTGGCTGACGCCCTAGCTGCTGAGCTACAGGTGCCAAGCTTAGTACGGCATATTTTAAACTAAAAATGTACCATCATTGTCTGCAGAGAAGGGAGGAGATGTGTGGCATCACCATTCCACAGTATTTCTGCTACAGAAACACAGAAAATGTAAATGCCCTCAGAAACATAGATAATAGTGAAACATCCCCAAATAATAGGGAAGTGGTGAGCTTATTGCCTTTGCTTTTAATAAAATTAATTTCATTGTAAGTGCACAGTATTTAATTTTTAACAGAGGTTGCATTTAACAATTGGCTTGAAAAACTCTCGTAAATTTAACAATTGGCTCCTGGGAGTGGGTATGAGCCGGCCTCAGCACACCACTGTGTGTCCTTGTCTTGCTTCTGAATCCGGAAACTTCAAACATTCAAAGAGAGTTATTGACTACTTATATATATGTGCTAGATGCTGAGGACTCAGCGATGTAGTCCCTGTCTCATGGAGCAGATAGTCTTCTTCTTGAAAAACAAATAAATAAGCAGTGATCTACAGCAGCTGTATAAGTGTGTGTGTGTTTTTTAATTTATGAAATATCAAAATCCTGCTTGGTGTCAAGGTACACGGTATTTGTTCTGTTTCAATTTCCCAGTTGCCTTGTAGGGCTAGCTCTTTGTGTCACTGCTTTCTAGTTTTCTGGCTAAAAATTATCCTTCTTAATGAAAAACTTTGGCTAAGGACTGTGGAGCTAAGGACCAGGAGGTGTTGCGTTGAAGTTGACACTACTGACCCTACTAACAGGCAGGGTACCTGCCCCATTTAGAAGAGAGGCCCTCTAAACGCCTTACAATTTGTACAGACCCCAGTAAGTCTCCCTCCTTTACCATTAGAACTTATTCCTGAAACTTCTACCCTCTTACATGGGCAAATGCAAATTCTGGATTCTGAGCAAAAATAAATACACAAATAGAAATTTTAAAATGCCTGCTTACCCTTTGTTTAGAACAAAATAAGAGGTCACGTTGAGAGGGCTTTCTCGTTTTCAAGGTTCCCCCAAATCGGGGCCTTTTCAAGCAATGGTTACATCTCTGCTTACACGACAAGGTGTGGGGTTGACCATTTTGTCCAGAAACAGGTGCGCGTGTGAGGGGCTCCATGCACCTGTGCACGGGGCATGCACGCACAAAGGGAGAAAGAATCCCTTGGTATATTGACAAAGATTGTTCGTCACAAGGGTTAGCCGTTAGTACTCTGTCATCACGCGTAATATCGCCTGAAATGACTTGGAAAACTTTAATTACGTTAGTACCTTATTTTCAGCTCCTGTTATCTTTTGAACTCCTGGAGGGTGGGGGGATGGGTTACCCCGAGCTTGGGCTTTTTCTAAAGAGCCTTTGTCTTTCCGTCCAGGTATTAAGTTGGTGGTGCAACAATCACAGGTACATTGGGTTCACTTTTCTCCACCCCCACCCCTCCACCCCCCAAACGCCATCCTGGGTCTGAATGTGGGCCTGTGTTCTCCTGGCCCACTGTTCTCAGGCCTGCACAGGAGGCCTCAAGAGAATGGGCCACAGGAATGCACCCAGAACAGAGCCAGATTGTTCAGGCTGTATGAAGAAGAAAGGAAAAACAGGAGGGAGGGTGGGAAGGGAGAGAAGAAAAGCTTTCCTTGTGGGTTCAATTTCTCCGGAGATATTTGGAGGATAACACAGTAATTTTTAAAGGGGGGAGGGGGTGCACCGCAGGGGGTGCAAAAAAAAAAAAAACCCAAGAGGGCCGAGTTTTATCCGCACAGTGGCCCATACAGAAAGGTGACATTTGAGAGAACAATTGCTAGGTTGTTTGGCCACATTTGCTTCTATGAATGAGGCTTAAGAAAAGGTGTCTTTGGATTGCTACTAATAGTCATCTTCAGCATTCCTGCTCTCTCTCTCTCTCTCTCTCTCTCTCTCTCTCTTTCTTGGTTCCTTTATGAAATAAGGGCACACAGGTAATAAACAAAGCACTATAAAAGATCAGATTGAGGTATTCTGTGGGCTCACTCAGTGTCTGGAGCGAGCTTTCCGCACTCCACTGCCGGTGCTTTCGGCTTCAGAAAAGCTGCTTCAGGGCTGAGGAATAGTGGCAGGATCAGACCAGACCCGACCCCTTTCTCACTTTCTACAACCTTGCTGAATTTAAGAGGACCACATCCTTGGTCAGCTAAACCACACCTGATGGCCGAGGGACAGAGGACATGATGGCAGGGTAGAGACCCCTGGATTTGCTCATTTGGATTTTGGAATTTTACTTGATTTTCTTTGACAAGCCTCATGCCAGATCCTGGTGAGTAGCTACCTGGGCTAAAAAGCTGTCTGTCTTTTTTGTAAAAGAGAATTTTTTGCCCTCTACTTTGCCCGAGCCTCTGGTTGTGATCCTTGTTTCTTCCCCTCCACCCCCACTGGCTTCTTTTGCCTTGATTTAGATGCTTGGGGTTACATGGAATCTCCCAGCAGAGTCCATTCTGGCCACCTGCTGCAGGAGAAGCCAATCTCTGCCAAGGACTCAGATTGCTGTGCAGGAATTGGGGGAGGGGACGCTAAGAGGGCTCGTTTGATTTTGGAGGCTAATCAGCAGTGGATGGATGGAGAGAGGTATGAGAGATTCTTCTCCCAACGGGCAAGCTTTCTTGCCAAGTCTTCTTGCTCCTGGTCGGGCTTCTACCTACTCTGCCTTTGCCTCTTCTGGAATTCTCCTTTGCTCTCAAATCTCAATCTGCACAATTCCCCATAAGCAAACAAGGAAACCCTTGGGAAGTGTGAAGGGCCCTGCCTGGTTAAGTGAGAGTAAGCAGAAGGACCCCGCTGTGGGTCTGGTTTCCTGCCATGTGTTGGTTCCCAGTGTACCCTGATGTAGAAAGTTCACCCCCCTGTCGGTGCTGCTGAGCTGGGCTCCCAGAGGCCAGGCCTCTAGGTTGACAAGTAACTAAAGATGGAAAGGGGGACCCCAGGGTTTTGGGTCTCTACACTTCATTGGAGCCTCACTAATTCTTTGCTCTGCTGCCTGCATTGCTTTCCTGGGTCCCAACAGCCATAATAAGTGTCATAGAACTGAACGAAATGATAGAGGTTTGCAAAGCAGAGTGCAGGGGCTAAATCAGTCGGTGCCTGTGTTTGTGTTTGGATGGGAAAGTCCAGGTGGATGTGATGTGTGTACTTTAGTGCTGCACTTCACAAAGCTCAGACATGCCCATAGTGCTTCTGGGCAGCAATTATATCAATTTCTTAGTTCTAGAAATCTCCAGGAGAAAATTATTCCAGCAGCTGTGTATTCTCATCTACCTCTTGTTCAGTGAAAAAATGCCAAAGGTTGGTTCAATATATCCATTCGATAATACTGGATTTTCTTCTATGTATGCAATGTAGGTAGCCACAGGGTTTTAGGTACTTACTTTTCAAACGACCCATTCACTGTGATTATTTTTATTAACCTCTGTATTTTTGAATAGAGAAACTGAGTCACTCGAGGTTTCAATGATTTTCCAATTATTACAAAGGAAGTCTTTTCAGAGGATTAGCTAAAACCTGAGATTTCCCAGAAGAGGAACAGACTCATGCGTGTGTGTGTTTAAATGTAGGCACTGCAGAACACACTAGAAGGATTGCACACAAACACAGTGGCGTGTCGCTTCTGTTCAGCGGGGGGGGTGTGAGAATAAGTCATGCTGTAGAGTCCTGAGTCACCGTAATTTGGTGGCTTAGACTCATGCTCTCCATCTTTCAGCAGCTCCCCGTCTGACAAGCCTGCTGTGTGAGCAATGAGGCCGAATCCTGCAAAGACACAGCATTAATTCGTAGCAACGGGGTTCTACTTAATAACTCATAAATGTATTTCACAGACAGGTTCAAAGTTAAACGTATCTAGGCCTTGATAGATATGTTTAGAATGAGTGAATGAATAGAAGCTCAGAAGCTTTCCCAACTTGCCATGGCACAGAAAATTGCCTCTTTATTTGCTCGGCTTTGAGGCTTTTTTTCCCCCGTACCTGTGTTTTCCAAGCAGTATAGATTTCTCTAGAAATAACAGGTTTTAATATTCCTGCTTTAAAAGAAAGCTACCGACCATTTGCTTTTAACCTGTGCCAGGAACATAGTAGGGATTCAGTAATTGTTTTAAGATGCAAGGAACGATCGGATGGCTCCCTGGACTGTAGGTATTGACTTACGGTCATGGGCGCCTCTGTATTGGTTTCCACATGTATATTCACTCTTTCTTGAGTGCAGTATTCAGTTTTTCAACTGTTGACAAATTCTTTTCTTAATGGCTCCTGTAACTTATCAGTGACTTAAATTCAGGCAATCAATCAGTTGCTTTGATATTATGTAAATATATCAAAAACCTATATATCCTTTAACTTTTATTCTTTGTACTCTTCGAGATCATCTATATTTAATCAATATGCATTGGATAGTCTAATATAATACTCCATTTTCTTTGAGTCTACAGGTTGAAATACGGGTTCGGCACGTGTGTCCAAGTCCTGTTGCAGAATTTACTTTCTTTTCTCCCTCCCCGATGAGAGACTGAGAATGACCAGCAGAGCCTGGATAGGGGTCAAACAATTGCTATTCATATAAGGTGACAAGGGGGAAAAGTTAGTGTTTGATAGTTCTATAACTAACTCTACCACAAGTCACAATCTATGGCTGTGTTCTAACAAACATCTTGCCCAAACAATGCTGGGTGAAGTGGTTTCCAATGACGTCTAGACCTGGACATTTGCCTTTCACAGACTTATAGGGGCATGGGGACCCCAGGGCTCACACACATGTGTTATTCACTGTTTTTTCCTTAGCTTATTAGTCTTGTTGGTAAGGGCAGCATTAACCATGGGGACAGCAGCCTTCGAGAACAACATGGCAAAATTCAGGAAAACACACGGTCTTGTGTTTGGGGCTTTAAGAGACTCTGAGGTGACCTGGTGCTCAGGAGGATTTGAGAACACGCTGGCTTATAGCCATGACTGTTGGCTAATAATCGCACTAATCTTTTTGAGGGGGAGATTTTGTGTGCGCAATTTCCCCCTCCCTCAATGCCCAAGTCAGAGAACAATAGGAGAGTTGTGTTTCGGTGCTATTCTAGGAGATGGGTGGGGGGCTGCAAAGGGGTGGAGAAGGTCTTTGGTGGTTGGGCCACTGAGAGTTAGTGCCAAGTCATCCCTAAGGAATTTGGGATCTGAGCATCACAGCCTTGGCTAAAGATAGGGAAGTATCTCACGGGTTGAGATGTTTGAGCAGCAGCTATTTTGGGGTTTCCAGATTCAGTGCCTTTTTGAGGGACCTCAGAAGCAAACACCATGCTTACTGGAAGGTGAGGAAGGGTATGAGTGTGTGAGGGGGATGCACGTTGATGTCTTATGGTCAAGTTGTCAGCTTTACCACACGGAATTAAAATAATCTACGATGAGCGTACACCCTCTGACATAGGAAATGTTATTTAAATCTTAAGTTGTGTTGGAAATGCATTTTAGAATTTAGAAAGTAAATGCTCGGTAAATACTGATGCCTAGAAGTTTAGACTAAGAAGCTCAAGGGCTCCGAGATCCACGAGGCAGGTGAACCTCCCAGTACATTTGTCACAGTTCACGCTACATTCTCCCTGAAAATGGGGCACACAATAATTTCAAACATCCTGAGTCTACCATTTCCTTTTGGTGAATTTCCACGGGCTAGTTCTCCAAACGCAAGGCCTCGAGAAAGCCAGGTCCTCGCCAACATGCCAGCGGGGATAGGTGAGGTGCAGTCTATGCCCCCTCTGCCTCCCGCCTAAGTGTCCCCCGGTGGTTCCCACTTCGGGGGGGCGCTGGGCCTGCCTCCGTCTGCTCCCTGTTACGCAGCTGCTGGGCCCAGCAACAAGGAGGCCGGTGTGGCGAGTGGCTGGAGCACACCATGCATGTAATTTGGCAGGAGGCTCCGCGCTGGCATAGGAGGGCAGTGAAAATGAGAGAAGGAGAGGATGTCTCCGCAGGGTGGGAGGCAGCCCCACTGCCACCGTGGGGTGGCCGGGTGGGGGGAAGCGGCTGGTCTGGATTAATTGGAGATCCCAGCAAAGACACCACTTCTTCTCCCCTCTCGGACCCCAGGACTTCTCCAGCCTGCATTTTCCAACTCCTCGTGAACATTTCCAATTTTTTTTTTTTAAATAAAAATACGTGTGGAAAAATACAGTAAAAGTGACAGCACTTTCCCAGTTTCCGACAGTTTTGTTTTGACTTTACAATCAGCCAAACTGGAGCCCCTGAGTAGCGGGCTTAATTTGTCACCTTGAGTTATTAACCATTTCCCTGCCTCACTCGGTGGGTGTCCTCCTGGCACCCGGCCCTGGCTGGCGCAGAGACCTGCTAATCTTGTGCCCTTTCTCTCTGGCTTATGGCTCTGCCTGGAGGGCCCCATTTCCCCCAGGGAGTCAAATCTGAGTTCACTTCACAGTCACCTCCTGGCTGGTTTTTGCCAAGCGGTGGCTGAAACAGAAGAGTGATGGGACAGCGTGTGAAGAGTGACTTGTGAGAGGCAGCTCCTGCATGGTCCGTGGTGTCCTGAACCTCAACAGTTCAAACCTATTTCTCTTGGTTAAGGGCCAAAAGGCAGAGGGAGGCTTATTTTAAAAGTGGGATGATAAAGAATGTAGTCTACTGAGAAGCAGAGGGAGGGTTCATCCCAATGTATATTTTTATGTCAGCAAAATTAGTCTTTGTGATATTTTGTCTCTCCTCTCCCCATCGTGTCCCTGGTACCTAAAACCATCATTTTGTCCCCTGAAGGCTCAAGATGTTATTGGGGGAATACCATATATTCGTACATTACCCATTGTTTTCTTTTTCCTTATCCCCCAATGCCATCCTCCTCGAAGGCTTGTATTTTTGTGCCACCCAATTAATTAACAGGAATAATTAACCCAAGCTGGTGAATTCTTTTGGGAGCTACTACAGGTTAGATGTGTTACTCTCAAAGAGTGCATTTTGAAATGACAGTGTCCTTTAGAAACAAACTTAATTTGGATTAAAAGTTGTATTTTTGTGAAATGTAAACTTTTTTTAATGTTTAAAGAGGTAGTATATTTGCATGAAATATCACAAAATAGAAAAGGGCAGGCGAAACCTTCTTCTTCAAGTAGCTCGGGTCATTCAGTGGAAGCAACCGAAATTGCTAGTTTATTGCCTCTCTTTCCAGAGATGTGCAATCCACGTGGGAACAGTTCTATAATCTCCACCACTTTGAAGTTTGTAATAGATGTGCTTTTTCAGAATCATCTTAAATGTACAGAAAAGTTGCAGAGATATTACAGAATCCCTATGTAGCCAATTCTGGCTTTCCCTTTTGTTAGTGTCTTGTATTTAGGGCACGACTATGACAGAGGGAACCAACATCGGTACCCAATCGCACAGCATATCAGATTTGGCTGACTTTACCCCAATGCCTTCTCTTGGTTGCAGAACCCCATCTAGGATGCTACCTGAAATATGATTGTCGCATCTCCTTAGCCTCCTCTGATCTGTGACAGTTTCTTAGACTTTCCTGGTTTTTGATGACCTTGATGGTTTTGAGGACGGTCAAGTATGTTGTAGAAGATTCCTCAGTCTGAGTTTGATTGATATTTTTCTCATGGTTAGGCAGGGGTTATGGGTTTTGAGGGGAATGACCTCAGAGATGAACTGCCCTTCTCATCATGACGCCACAAGTACATCCTTCAGCATGACTTGTAGCATTGATGTCAACTTGGATCACCTGGCTGTGGGAGCGTTTGTCAGCTTTCTCCAGTATACGGTTACTTCTCCTACTTTCCATTCTTTAATCTTTGGAGGAAAGTCATGAAACCCAGCCCATACTCAATGTTTGGAGAATTATATTAAATTTTTTTTTTTTGAGAAAGAGTCTCACTATGTTGCCCTCGATAGAAAGCCATGGCGTTACAGCTCACAGCAACCTTAAACTCTTGGGCTTAAGTAATTCTCTTGCCTCAGCCTCCCAAGTAGGTGGGACTACAGGCGTCCACCACTATGCCTGGCTAATTTTGCCTCTTTTTTAACAAAAAGAAACAATGTATTTTAGATATAGTTTCATATTAGAAATTCAAGAACTTCTGCATTTTCTGTTTACTTGAATTTATTCTACAGATATATCAATACTCTGAGTTATCTAGCCCCTTTGTGATGGGCGTTTTGGTCGCTATAATATTTCGGTCTTGTAAACAATGCCAAGATAAATAATCTGGCACACATTCAAGTACATCTTTAGGATAAATCCCTGAAAGTCAAATGACAGCTTAAAAAAATGTAATCTCACAAGCTGTTGCCATATTGCCTTCCACAGTCACTCCGCCCAATAATATATAATCAAAATAGTTTGTAGATGGAATTTCAAGGTGGTAGAGGACATATGTTTAAAATTTATGGACCATTCCATGCTTTTGAAAATCTCATTAAATCACAGCGTAATAGGGATAACTATAGAAAATCTACTTATTTAGGTGCAACCTGGCCTGTAAGGTAATTTAGTGAGTCATGAGCACAGACTAAGTGCTAAAGACTTCACCTGTCTCCTACCTAGTTCCTTCACTAGGCTTTTGCTCATGCCCATTCCCTTGCACTTAGAATATTCTTTATTCTCACAAGACTCACACCACGTTCCCCAACTATTCGTGTACCTTTCAATAGGTGTGGTTCAGTTTTTCTCATTTTGCCATAAATGAACTCCATCTACTTTGGATTTATTTCCACCTATATGTTCCTACACTTGGCCTGTTAAGTCACTGTTATATTGAAGAATGCCTTTGCCTATCATTTATATAACAAATACACTTGGGTGGGCGGCTGCATTTTCTCTTTAGCTCATCCTTCCTCCAAGGCTGCTGAGTCCAGTAAGAAGTGAGCCCTGTTGTCAGTAGAGCTATGGGCTAGCCTTCTTCTGCAATATTGCCTGCTACAAGAAAGAGCTGTCTGGGAGGAAACCATTGTGGTATCCGCCTATCTCTGTTTTTTTGGTGCTCACACTCTTTCTGAGAATAAAATTAGGGACAAATACAGTAGAACCTCTATAAGTTGATCACTCAAGGGACTGTAACAAACTGTCCAACAAACAGAGGTGGCCAGCATGAGTAATTAGGCCTACTGTACTGATTCATACACAGGTGCATGCCTGATTTATGAAAATTAGGTCCACTTAAGGTCAGTGTAGAGAGGTGGTCAACTGTGAAATTTCTACTGTATTTTCTCTATGACAGATATCAATAAAGATCAATAGAGAGAGATTTGAAATTATCTAGAATGACAGGAAATCACACTGGAGTGACTCTGGTCCACAAAGTCATCACAGATGGAGGGGATGTGGCTTCTGTGATGTGGGGTGCTGCAGTCTTGAATTTAATTATTGCAACCAGGCTGGCTGCCAAATGGGAAGGTGCTTTTTCCTGATCAGCCATTGGTGTTACACTATGTGTTTTAGTCTGTTCTGTCCTGCTATAACAAAATGCCATAAACCGAGTAGCTTACAAATAACATAAATTAATTTCTCGTAGTTCTGGAGGCTAGAAAGTTCAAGATCAAGGCACTGGCAGATTCAGTGTCTGGGGGGGGCTCTTTCTAGTGCATAGATGGAGCCTCTGTGTCCTCACAAGGTGGAAGGGATGAGGGTGCTCTCTGGAGTCTCTTTTATAAGGGCACTAATCTCATTTGTGGGGGTTCTACCCTTCTGACTTAATAACCTTTCAAAGGCCCCTCCTCCCTGTTAACTTTGAGGGTCAGAATTTCAATGTATTAATTTGAGAGTGGGAGAGGCACAAACGTTTACACAGTAGCACTTGGCTCCTTTTGGTGCAAATCCAAGTTGAGACGGAAATATTCTGCTCTAATGTACTTGTCTTTTGTCTAAGATTCTGAACACCTAGTCTTCCTAAGATTGAGAAGGCCAGACATCTTGCCTTTGGGGACAGGCTTATCATTATCATTATTATTTGGTGAAACATCCCCCATTGTTCTTCTATTTCCTAATCCTCTTATCCAATATACATTTCTATAGACATGGTGTTATTCCACTTGGTTCTCACACATTCAGTCTATTTAAATTATGGGATTTTACAATTGGAAGGCAGCTGGGAACCCCAGGGCCAACTCTCTCTCAAGGTCACAGAGCTGGTTGAAGGAGCCCAAGGGCAGCTCAGACTGGTCTCTAATACTCATGAGTTTGTTTCTCTCTCTCATACTTTCTTCTTTCTTGAGTATCCAATAATAACAACAGCAGTAATGAATAACAACAGATAACATTTATGGAGTACTCTCCATGAACCTGTGAATAGTAAATGCTTTACATGTATTGTTTCCTTATAACAACTCCCTAAGTCAGGCAGCTACCATTCCTCCATTTAGCAGATGAGGAAATGTAGCAAACAGTGATTAAGTGACTTGCCCACAATCACAGGGCTAATAATAGGTGACACCACGACAGACTGTACAGTTATCCTTGCCATTGTGCCTTTCTGTTTCATTACAGAGAAAAATAAATAGCACATGGAATGCAAAGACAATATGGCAGAAACAGCCACAGCCCTGGGGAGTTATCATTCTAGTTGAATGACAGGGTTGCCAATAGGATACAGAATACCCAGTTGCACGTGAATTCTGAATAAAGGCTAGCTAAGAATTATTTTTTATCACACTGGAGTGACTCTGGGTCTGCCTGCGAGCCCCGGGTCCACCCATTCCCCTGGAGAGCCTTTGCCCACCATGAATGTTCCTTTATCACTGGTGAGCAATACTGAGTTTTTTATTGTTGTTGTTAGTATACCTCAAATATTGCACAGGACTTCAAAAATTAGTCTTTTTTTTAAATCTAAAACTCAAATTTAACTGGGCATTTGATTTCCAATTTCACATTTTAAAAGTATAAGTATGTCCAAATATTGCACGGGAGATACTTAGCCTGAAAAACATATTTGTTGCTACCCTAAAATTCGGAATTCACTGGGTCAACTGCACATTCATGTGTGAAATCAGGCAACTTTCCATGTTGAGTAATAGCTCTGCACCCTTTATTTTCCTCACCTGGGATGGTCTTTTCCCTCTAAAAAATAATTCTTAGCTAGCCTTTATTCAGATGTTCTGTTTTGGGGTCCCTCGACCCTCAGGGTGCCCTCCATCCAGAATGTATAGTTTGGGGTCAGAGCAGTAGGTCCTAGAACTCTGTACACACCAGGCTGTCCCAGGCTGCCCTGTAGGCAGTGTGGAGACGGCTCCTTCTCCTCCAGGGCTGGGCCCTAGGGTGTGTCCTGTGACTCCTGAGGCCTGCACTGTGCTCCAGGAACACTTTTCCTCTTGGCTGTCCCCATGTGCTCTCTCCCCAGCCCTCCACCCTACCCCAGACAGATGTTTCACCCGTGTCCCCAGCCTGCCCAGTGGTGCGCGCTGGTTTGCATCAGGTCACTTGGTGTTCATTAGTATTCACCTGAGTCACATAGCCCAAAGGGCATGAAGCAGTAAAGTGCTCTGGCCACCTCTTTGTCCCCTCTCCGGGATAGGCTTTCATGGGGAATCAGCATGAACCGTTGGGGTGGGGTGGGCGGCTGCTCTGAGCACACTGGCTGCAGTCACAGCCTGTGTACTCTCTGGGATGGGGGCGTGCTGTGCCGGCTATTTTAAGGCCAGACTGGTGAATGTTGGGTTCCCCTCCGTTTACCTAGGCTTTCAGTGTTTTCCCTGGCACCCTCCATGATGGTCACAGAATGTGGGAAACCAGTCCGGGGAAAAAATGAATGATGTGCGATGACGCCCCTGGTAGCCACTGCTAAATTCCATGGAAAAGATGGGGGCTCGCTATCTGTGTGTGCATACGGGTGTCTCCCGCAGCTTTTAGCTACGTTGGCATCTGCTCAACACCAGAGATGCTGGAAAAAGAAAACTGGCTGTGAACTCTGCGCGCAGCCTGCCTGTGAGCCCCGGGTCCACCCATTCCCCTGGAGAGCCTTTGCCCACCATGAATGCTCCTTTATCATTGGCGAGCGATACTGGCTTTTCAAAAATACTGTGTAGGCCTTGTGTCCTGGATGCCTGTGGCATGAAGGTTCTGCTTCCCTTTCAAGGGTGTTGGCTGAAAAACTCACCCAGAAACCTGAGAAAAATATCTCCACTTGGCAGCTCAGGAGGCTGACACCAACCACCTTCTGTTTCTCAGCCCGCTGGCCAGAAGCTGCCCAGTGGACAGTTATTGCAAGGGGAGGAAGCAACTTCAGGACTGGGGATTGTGCAGCAGGCAGACCTCATTTATTTTAAGTCCCACAGGGAACATTCGCTGTACCACTTAGACTCACGCAGGGAAGATTTAATTCGTCACCGTCCCTATTGTAGATTGGCTTTGCAGAAAAGTCTTCTGTGGACCTTCCATAGGCTTGGCCTTTTGGGTTAGCACTGCTTTTTTAGTGCCTAGAGCAAAGTCGAGTCCCCAAGTGGGGCTGAACTTCGGGGTGTGGTTGGCTGTGGGTCGTTCCCATGGCTCAAGTAGTTTTTAAGTGCTTACTGTACACCAGGCATTGGACTGATTATGTAACATTGTCACCCTACCACTGTGTGACATGTGTCATTGGATCTGCTTCATGGCTTCACTGTGGCCACAGGACAAGGTCACCTCCTGTGCTGTCTTCCTTCACACCAAGCACCCCAAAGAGAACTTTCCTTTTGACCATGTATCTGCCCATCTAATGGCGGCTTCATTCTTTCGGGAAAAGTAGGTCATGCCCAGAGTCAAGGGGCCCATGGGAAGATTTTTTTTCACATATCTGTAACTGAGTTCTGTTCAGATAAAGGTGATATATTCTCATTGCTCTTTGGTCACATCAAGTGACAAATGCCTCGCCCAAAAGCTGTTGTCTTTCTGTCCTACCTGGGTGGATTCTGTTGACTGTAGGACCACTTGTGCATGTCCTCAATGGAGCTGAAGACAAGAGGCAATTGCTGGGCGTGGTGGCTCACGCCTATAATCCCAGCACTCTGGGAGGCCGAGGCAGGTGAATTGCTTGAGCTCAGGAGTTTGAGACCAACCTAAACAAGAATGAGACACAATCTCTACTAAAAATAGAAAAAAAATTAGCCATGCTTTGTGGTGGGCACCTGTAGTCTCAATGACTCCAGAAGCTGAGGCAAGAGGATTGCTTGAGTCCAGGATTTTGAGGTTGTTATAAGGTAGGATGACACCATGGCACTGTAGCCTGTGTGAAAGAGTAGGACTGTTTCTTAACAACAACAACAACAAAAAAAAAAAAAAAAGAAGAAGGAAAGAAAGAAAATAAATGAAGATAGAGACTGTTCAACCTGGCCAGCAGAGCAGCTGACTCACATTGGGCAGACTTCACAGGCACATTACTCGAGAGTGGATTCCAGGGTCTGTGAAAAGATCCATGTGAGTGTTTGTCCTCAGGAAGGTCACGCCCAGCATGTAGGTGTTAAATGTTGGTAAATTCCCAGCAGCTGAGAAAGGGCTCTAAGTCCCTGGTACTTGACTAAATCTAGGTGACATCATAATTACAGTTGTTATCGATTGCTTGATCCCATGGACGCCCAGCTGGATATCCCACTCTTTCTTCCCTTTGCTCTCAGTGGATGGTGCCCTTTCTAATTGTGCCGATGCAGGACTCTCCATTTGGAAAGTCCTGAGAGCATCTGTTAAGGAAATAATCCATGGGCATTGGCCTGGGGCCACTTTTATTACTGATGCGCGTACCAGTATGATTTTTAGCTAAGTTCTTGATAACCCAGAAGACCACAGCCTCCTTATAATAATAGGCAGAATGTCCCCTGCCTGAGCGACAAGAGCGAGCAAAGCACAAATAGCTAGAAACAAAAATATATCCTACTCTGATTCTTCCTCAAGAAGTCTTAAACCTAGAACCTGGGAAAAGAAGGGTAGGCAGCCAAGCCGCCGACCCGCCTGTCATTCTCCTTTAGATACCCTCCCGCTAACAGTGTTGGTAGCTGTTGACTTGCACTTCTCCCCTTTTCTCCTAATTCTCCAAACGCTCTTCATGTTGCACAGCAAGGGGCATTCATTCCACACCATTTCTAAAGGACCTACTATGGGCAGATGCCTATGCTTGGTGCTCCGAAGGACTTATCCAAGTCACACATGAACAAAGGAAACTCAGTGACCATATATATAAGACCTACTTAAACTCTCTCCTAGTGGCCTAATGATAAGCTCTGTGAGGGCAGGAAATCTATCCTTTTATAGATTTATAGAAACATATGGAAAAGGATAGATTTCCTGCTTCCTGGAGGCCTATCTTTCTGTGACCTTGTAAGGTTTTTTTGAGATTCTGTCTCAAAAAACAATATATATATATAGATACATACATACATACAAAAAAATATATATGTAGATTTCCTTGTAGGAAATCTATCTATCTATCTATCCAACTATCTATCTATCTATCTATTTATCTATATATTTTTGAGACAGAATCTTAAGCTGTCACCCTGGGTAGAGTGTTGTGATGTCACAGCTCATAGCAACCTCTAACTCTTGGACTGAAGCGATTCTCTTGCTTCCGCCTCCCAAGTGGCCTGGACTGTAGGTACCCACTATAACGCCTGGCTATTTTTTGTTGTTGCAGTTCTCATTGTTGTTTTAGCTGGCCCAGGCCGGTTTGAACCCACTAGCCTTGGTGTATGTGTCTGGCGCCCTACCCACTGAGCTATGGGCACTGCCTAAGTCATATTTTTATCATAAAGGATAAACAGGAAGTCTGGAGGTTACTAGGACGTTTATCTGTTTGAAATGGAAACATACTTGCCACCTTAAAAGAGGTAGCATTGTTTCCTAGCCCTCCTTACAATGAAAAAGATATATAAAAATTTAAAATAAAAAGGAAGAAAGTGTGACACTGATGTGAATGAATTTTAAAGCTCTTCTCCATGATGAGATCTTCAGCTGACAACTCATCTGTGGATGCACAAGGCAGGTCCCGTCACAGGGAGCCTTTCATTAGGGAAACCCTCACAGGAGGCTCAAATTCAAGATAGCTTTTATAGAACTTGAAGGTCACAGAGAGACAGGCCTCCAGGAAGCCAGAGGGCTTAAGCAGAGCAGGGAAGGGGAAGATTGTCACAGGGATCAGAATGGGGGATGGAAAAAAGATTGTCTTAATGTGAAGGGAGGAGCAAAGCCACGGAGGAAGAATGAAATGAAATAATAAGGAATAACTGTAGGGCCTGAGTGATAGCTGGGCTGAGCTTTCTTTTTTTAAAACAAATTTTCATGGAATACATATGCATGAAACGAAAATCAAAGAACCTATGAGGTCTGTTTTGCAAACTCAGTCCCCTCCTGGTCCTGGCTCCTAGCGATCCAGTCCCCTTCCCCACAGGTAGCAGTGGTGTTCCTGGGTGCCCTTCTGGAGATGGTATGTGTGCTTATCATCCTGATAGAAAGGTGCAGAGGGACAAAGAAGAGACAGACGGACTGCTCTATACACTATCATGTACTTGGGTATTGTTAACTAAAATCTAACGTGGCGAGGCCTTTTTACTTCATTCACTGAATGCAAAACTGCTTGTATTGCTGGCAGATCAGCGCAAGCTACTTTTCTTTTTTTTTCTTTTTTTTTAAATTTATTTTATTTTTAATTTTTATTAAATCATAATTGTGTACATTGGTGCAATCATGGGGCACACTGTGCTGACTTTATATACAATCTGAAATATTTTCATTGAACTATTTAACATAGACTTCATGGCCTTTTAATCACTATATGAAGACATTTATATTCTACCTTTAGTAATTTTCACTTGTATCCTTGTAAGATGCACCGTAAGTGTGATCCCATCAATCACCCTCCCTCCACCCATCCTCCCTACTCAACCCTACTATGAAGCTAATCTATAGC
>CAUYRH010177994.1:0-17503 GCA_963574655.1 Perodicticus potto
ACAGCTGTGTCTAGCTCAGGCCAGTGAGTCAGACACCGATTATAAAACCTGGAAGTGAGTGGATGCCAGGTTGACGTGCACTGGTGTCTGTTTCCAAGGAGGCCCAGTCTAGTGGTAAGCCTTTGCAGCAAGTGTTTCTAGTAATGAGAAAAGCAGACACGTGGCCCTGTTGTGCTTCTGGCTTGACCATCTTGCTCTGAGCTAGACCACAGCCAGCACGTAGGACAGAAAACTGAGTCACCTCCCCAGGCTTGAAGGTGTGAGGTGCCAGACCTCTTACAGTCTTTTTTTTTTTTTTTTCTTAATGAGCTTTTTAATCTTTTAATCTCCTTCTAGTATTTTGTTTTACCCTTTTTTTTTACCCTGTTAATATAATGTATTAACATACATTAATATGTTAATGTTTTGTTTTTTGCAGTTTTTGGCCGGGGCTGGGTTTGAACCCGCCACCTCCAGCATATGGGGTCGGCGCTCTACTCCTTGAGCCACGGTCACTGCCCTTTTTACAGTCTTGACCTCTGGGCCAGCTCCATTCTCAGCAGAGAAACAGAGGGGCTAATCAAGGCAGATCCTAGGGGCGTGATCGTGGGAGTTGTTGAAGGAAAGACTGGAGCTTGATGTACACAAAGATGCTTGAGATTCACGGCTGGTCCCTTGGATGCTGAGTCTAAAATATGCCTTCATGTTGGTAATTCTAGGCTTTACCTGCTCTTGGGGATGAGTCCCACCAAATGGTACCTGCATGGGTCTATATTAACAGTGCACAACAGAGGGGCTGAGGGTCCTGTGAGACTGGAGAAAGAGGGTTGGTACAGATAGATTAGCCTCTGTGGTCTAGAGAGTGATGACTATTGTTCAACCCATGATAATGTGGAGCGGGATTTGTTAACTTTAAGTGATGTATAAGTCTTTTTTTTCTTCTAATTTAATTTCATACTTATGTTTAACTTACATATAGTATTGGGTCCTTTCTTGCATAATAATAATAACTTTGTAAACTTTACATAGCTTGTTTGTTGCAATGATATGGAATGCATCTTTTTCCCAAAAAGGCGAGTACAAGGCCCGGCACATGTAGCTCAGTGGCTAGGGCGCCAGCCACATACACCAGAGATGGCAGGTTCTAATCCAGCCTGGGACTGTCATACAACAATGACAACTACAACCAACAAATAGCCAGGTATTGTGGCAGGCACCTATAGTCCCAGCTACTTGGGAGGCTGAGGCAAGAGAATCGCCTAAGCCCGAGAGTCTGAGGTTGCTGTGAGCTGTGATGCGACAGCACTCTACCGAGGGCGATAACTTGAAACTGTCTCAAGAAAAAGAAAGGTGAATACAAGTGACTAATTTTGGCATAATACATAACACTCAAATAATTTATTATTCTCCCTTGGGTCATATGAGAAAGAGAAAAATCTATTCATGGCGAGGTTTGGAAGCTTGAGACAGGGTCGCTTGGGACATTTGTCTGAGCTAAATTGCTTGAGAAGGAAGCCCTTATCAGAGCAGGCACTTAATAACATTGGATTGATTATTATTATTATTTTTTTTTTGGAGACAGTCTCATTGTGTTGCCCTGGGTAGAGTTCTGTTGCGTCACAGCTCACAGCAACCTCTAACTCTTAGGCTTAAGCGATTCTCTTGCCTCAGCCTCCCCAGTAGCTGGGACTACAGGCACCCGCCACAATGCCCGGCTATTTTTTGTTGTTGTTGCAGTTGTCATTCTTGGTTAGCAGGCCCTGGCCAGGATTGAACCCGCCAACTTCAGCGTGTGTGGCTGGTGCGGTAACCACTGCGTACAGGCACCGAGCCTGGACTGATATTTTAAAACTTTTTTATAGAGACAGGGTCTTGTGGTTTTGCCAGGCTGCTTCTAAAGTTCCTGGCTCCAGGCAGTCCTCCCACCTTTGCCTGTCAGAGTACTAAGATTACAGGTTTGAGCCACCTTGCCCAGCTGGATTGACTTTTATATCCCTCTTTCTCAGTTCTCTTTCTTATTTTCAGATTGTCTTTCCTTTTGTCCTACTCATCTTTCCCCCCATTTCTATTCCTCTCTGTGCTTTGTTGATGGAAAATAAGTCATACTCTGTAATTTAAAGAAGTTTATTCTGAGCCAAACTTGAGGACTATGTGGGGAGGGGGGCGCAGGCTCCAGGTGCCATGTGCCCACGGCCTTCTCTGCCTGCATTAAAAAAAATAAAATAAGACAAACTTGAGGACCTTGACTTGGAGCCACACTCAAGAAGCCTTGAGCATGTGGACTCCTGGTGGTTGGGTTACAGTTTGGTTTTACATGGGTTAGGGAGACAGGTAAGGTCATACATCAATATGTGAAAACGTACATTGATTGGTTTGGCCCAAAAAGGCAGGACATCTGGAGACTGAAAATGTTAGGCTTTGTCCGAAAGACCCGGAGTCAGTGAAAATGAATAGTTAAGGTAAAGGGTCTGTTAATTAGAGACAAAGTGCCAGACAGACTCAAGGGGTTTGTTATGCATATTGAGGACCTAAGGTGAGTCTTGCACAGCCTTAGGCCTTTAGTGAGTCTCAAAGGACAACTCTAAGAAGGGGAGGAGACGTGAGGAGGCACATCTGATCTCCTTTCTTACTGCTAGCATCTCAGTTTTAAGGATGCTTTTGACCAAGAGGGGGTCCAGTTAGTCACTGAGGGAGGAATGTTCACATTTCATTTGAGTTTACAGCTTATCTAAGCTTAGTCCTTGGTGGTGCAGAGACACCCCCAGGAGTTCCCTGGCCTGCTGTGGAATGCCCTGCCCCCACCCTCTTGCGGGGTAGCCCTCCTTCTTCAGGCTCTCGGCTGCAGCTGGGCCTCGGGACCTGAGACAGTCACTGCCTCCTAGGGTGGTCCCTGGGCTGTGATTTTAGCGGTCTGAGCCCCCCTGACCCCAGAGCCCCAGGTAGTCTAACAGCCCTTATCTGGCCTTAGTGTGAGCTCTGACCTCCACTGACCTTTGCTGCTTTGTATGACTAGGGGAGTGATGGAGTTTAGAAAAGGGCCCGAGGTGGGTGGAGGAGGGGCAGCTGAGCCTTCCAGCTGGGGCTGTGCAGGCCACAAGACCAAATGAGGGCAAGTGGGCCACCTCCCTCAGTATTGAAGTTCAGAGTGCGGAGTCACTGTCACCCAGCCCTGCTGGAGTTCAGGGGCGGAGGCTGTGCAGCTGCCTCTGTCTGCAGGGCTGGTCAGGGAGGGGGACCTGGGCCCGCAGGCAGGCTTTTTTTTAGCAGGGGAGATGGGATGGGGGCTTCCCTTGGCTGCATCTGGTGACTGAAGGACCTGGCAGCCCAGCAGATTTTCTCACAGCATGTTCTTGATTCCCCTGAAATGATTCTAGAGTGTGCAGGTCAGGCTGAGATGGGAGAATGTGTAGAAAAGGGCAGAATTTGAGGACATGCAGCCAGCAGGAAAACAAGTATTGTTTTTATGAGCTCTCAGGGCAAGGAGGCCAGCTTGTTCATTAAGCACTAAAGTCTAGGGAGGGGTTAAGAATCTGGGGCCTCGGGCGGCGCCTGTGGCTCAGCCATCGGGCGCCCGCCCCATATACCGAGGGTGGCGGGTTCAAATCTGACCCAGGCCAAACTGCATCAAAAAATAGCCGGGCGTTGTGGCGGGCGCCTGTAGTCCCAGCTACTCGGGAGGCTGAGGCAAGAGAATCACCTAAGCCCAGAAGCTGGAGGTTGCTGTGAGCTGTGACTGCACAGCACTCTACTAAGGGTGACAAAGTAAGACTCTGTCTCTACAAGACAAAAAAAAAAAAAAAAAGAATTTGGGGCCTTCCTGGTGGTTGTTAACACTGTGTTTGCTAAATACAGCCTAGGGAAGGAGCTGCCAGGTGTCCTGTGGAAAGACCGGCAAGCGTGGCCTTCCTCTGTTGTGTCTGACAGCTTCCAGAAAGCGATCCACCTGCTTCTGACTCACAAAGTACTAGTGTTACCGGAGTTTCTTTCTACAGTAGGTCCTTGGTGTCGTGGATTTGAAGAATGAACCCACAGACCACAGATCAAGGGTAAGACAGGATTTGTGAGGCAGAAAGGAATGCAGAAAGAGCAAAAGCACCAGAGCTTCTGGCAGAGGGAAAGACCCAGGTGGGAAATCTCCACCCCTGTCTAGGGGTGTCGGGTCTTGAGAATTATATATAATTAGGACTTGGTAGAGAGAAACACTTTTTTTTTTTTTTTCCGTAGAGACAGTCTCACTTTATCGCCCTCAGTAGAATGCCGTGGTGTCACACAGCTCACAGCAACCTCCCAGTAGCTGCGACTACAGGTGCCCGCCACAACACCCAGCTATTTTTTTGTTGCAGTTGTCATTGTTGTTTAACTGGCCAGCCTTGGTGTATGTGACCAGCACCCTACCCACAGAGCTATGGGCACCACCCTGAGTAATTGTCTTCTAACCAGATCTTTCTAACTGTGAAAGGAAATAAATGAATTGAACTTTTCAGGGGGCTTATAAGGATAAAAAAGTATATATAAAAATGCTACTGGAATTTCTTTTTTCAGGGGGTCCTTGGTCTTGGGGATTCAAGGGAGGAACCCATGGACCACAGATCAGTGGTAAGATAGAATTTTATTAGGCAGAAAGGGATACAGAAAGGGTAAAAAGCATCAGAGCTTCTGTCAGAGGGAAAGACCCAAATGCGAAGTCTCTACATGGGCTCTCTATCTAGGGTTTTTAGGTCTTGAGACTTACATTTGGCCAGGACTTGGCAAATGGAGACACATTTTCACCATTAATGCGTGTTATGGAGAAATGAATGAATGCAGCCCCTCCGGCGCAGGGCAAAGGGTCAGGCGTTCCCTTCATGAAATTGCCCTGGCCTAGGAAAACTGGGGTCCCCTGTCCAGCCTTGAATGGGGGTGCCCCATATTAAAAATACCTTAGACTTTTAGTAGTAGCGAACACTTAACATGTTATCTTTATTTGTTTTTTCCTTTCAGCCTATAAAACGCACAAACCTCTCTCCCATCCCATCTTTCCCTCTCCCTCTCCTTTATTTTTTTTTTGAGACAGAGTCTCACTTGGTCACCCTCGGTAGAACGCCATAGTGTCTTAGCTCACAGCAACCTCAAACTCTTGGGATCAAGCCATCCCCTTGCCTCAGCCTCCCAAGCAGCTGGGACTTCAGGCACCCACCACAATGCCCGGCTATTTTTGCAGTGTTTTTTTTTTGGCTGGGGCTGCGTTTGAACTCACCAGCTCTGGTATATGGCGCCAGTGCCCTACACCTTTGAGCCACAGGCGCCGTCCATGCCCATCTATTTTTTTAGAGATGGGGTCTCGCTCTGGTTTAGGCTGGTCTTAAACCTATGAGCTCTGAGCTCAGGCAATCCACCTGCCTCGGCCACCCAAGTCCTGGGCTTACAGGCATGACCCACCACGCCCAGCTCTGGTCTCCCTCTCCTTTTTAAAATACTCCTTTGTCCCTGTACTTCAACTTTGGGAGCCTGATCCAGGAGGATCACTTGAGGACAGGAGTTCAAGAACAGCCTCGGCGACTTAGCAAGACCCCATCTTTCAAAAAATAGGAAAAGATAGCCAAGCATGGTGGCACATACCTATAGTCCCAACTATTCGAAGGTTGAAGTGGAAGAATTACTTGAGCCTAGGAGTTCAAGACTACAGTGAGCTGTGATGACACCACTGCACTGTAGCCTGGGAAATAGAGCATGACTCTGTCTCCAAAAAAAAAAAAACTCCCTTGATGTTTCACTCTTTGAGTTCACACAATTTTTATTTATTCTTCATAACAGTTCTTCACTGTTAGCTCACCAATTACATTTCTACATGTCACAAAGAAATGTTGAGAGATACACACAAAGAGTTATGTATAAGGGTGCTTGTGACAGTTTCATGACAAAAATGAAAATGAGAAACAACTTAAGTAATGACAGGGAGGCTTTTAAAATTTGTTGGGGAGGAACTCTGTCTGGGACAGTGTGGTGCTCACTCCCAGAGCACCTGGGGTCACTCTGTTACGTGTGGCTTTCCCACAATTTTAGTCTATCAAAGAAGACAGAAACTCTGTAAACATTGTTACTTGGATTCTGGCCTTGAACTAAGTGAGGGCTGACCTTTAGGTAAAGGACCGCTGAAGTAGTGAGTTGGTCTTAAAGAAGTTTTTTCTGCATTTATGTTTGAAATTTCTCAGTATGAAATTTTATATTTTCCTATATTGAAGGTAAGGGGTCCTCTTGGGATACCTTGCTTTTTACCCCTAATCTGTTTCATAACGTTTCTGTCTTCAACTTTTTCCCTGCATGTGTCGGGCTCTCTGAGGCTGGTGTATCTGCCTTTGTCTCAGCCAAACAGAGTGGCTGGAGCTAGTCAACCAGCGGTCAACCAGCTAGTGCTGATTAAACTACCTGTCACAATGCCTTGCCCACGGGAGAAGCACAGTTCCTTACTATTGTGTATTTCAACACGTTGTTCTTTGACTTGAATGATACCAAGAATTGTATGAAACATAGAAGAGTGAGACACAGGCCTGTTCTCGTATATGACTTTAGGTAAGGGACACACAAAACAGAACGACAACTGTATACTGTGTGTGATTAGGTGCTGAGTGGGCCGGTCAGGGTCGCAGTTGGTATTGGAGTTCAGTGAGTTTCCTAAATATGAGGAAGGGATGTAGCAAAGAATTTGGCCTTGCCCAAAGACAAGTCTGGTCTTTGTGGCTTCTGGGAGGTGATCTGTGTCATACCTGATACCAGTGTCTTTGTTTCAGGTAGGGGCTTTGGCCAATGCAATATCAGTCCACCTGGGGGCTGAGATTAACCATAGGTAATCAATCAATCAGTCACGCCTACATAATGAGCCCCACCAAAAACTCTGAACACCCAAGCTTGGGTAACCTTCCCTGGTTGGCAGCACTCCTCAGGGACTGCCTCACAGGGTGCGGGGTAAGTGACATGTCTTGACTCTCCAGGGAGGACGATGCAACCTTTGCATTCCAAGACCCCCTGGACTCTTCCTCGTGTGCCTCTCCCTTTGGCTGATTGCATTCTTTATCCTTTCCCTATAATAAACTGCAATCATGCTTAGTAATAGCTTTCAGTGTGAACGTGGCTTGGTAAAGCCATGAACTTGCAGTTGATGTCAGAAATGAGGAGGTGTAGGGGATTGTGCCTTCTTCAATTCACAGTTGGCCCCAGACTCCTTGCCAAAGCCTTCTTGGAGGAGGTAGCCCTGAAGCTAGGTCCTCCCAAGTTATCAGAGGACAGAGGCAGGCATGCCACGGAAAGGAGGGTCCCGGGGCATCAGCGCAGGAGGATCTGTGTTCTGACTTCAGGGTCTTCCTCTTTTTCTTCCTGGGAATGCTGATTGCATTAGAGTCCTATCATGGACAGACTTAGAGCTAGATGGCACAGGAAATTTTGGAGAGAACATCTAAATATTCTCAGCCCTTCTTTAGGGTCACAAATCTGCTGAAGGGCACTAGCCTGAAATCACTCAGTGTTATTCCTAGCAGTGATGAATAATTCCTCCCACTCTTGGCTACTAGAGGGAAGGAGGGAAGAAGATGATAGAATCAGGTGTACCTGCCCGGGTGGGACTGACCCACACAGGCAGGGTCAGGTTCATGTCCCTCCAGGAAATAGGAATGCCACCAATTGCAGCCCTCCTAGCTGCAATAAAATCCCCACCCCCCCATAGACCATGTGTGGAATTCCTTTCCTGATGTCACCCCACCTGCGTCCAGGCGGGATAAAAGCCACATTGACCACATACACTGGGCCTCCGTTTTCCTTTCATCTTGCACCTCAAAATAATCTTTCATCTTTGGGTTTGTAATCTCTCCAAAAACACTACAAAATAGTAAGGGAAAGACAATATTTAATGAGTGCCTTTTATGTGTGAATTACTAATCTAAGTGTAAGGTATATAGTAATGAAAAAATTTGAAAGTATAACTAGATCTCTGTAAATATTGAGAGCTTGACTGAGCTCTGGTAGAATAAAGGAGACAGGATTTCCCATCCTAACCCTATTTATTACCTAAGACTTGTATTTCTGCCTAAAAATTATGATCTAGGATAAGCATTTTTTTTTTTTTTTGTAGAGACAGTCTCACTTTATCACCCTCAGTAGAGTGCCGTGGCGTCACACAACTCACAGCAACCTCCAACTCCTGGGCTTAGGCGATTCTCTTACCTAAGCCTCCTGAGTAGCTGGGACTACAGGCGCCCGCCACAACGCCTGGCTATTTTTTTGTTGCAGTTTGGCCGGGGCTGGATTTGAACCCGCCACTCTCGGTATGTGGGGCCGCACCCTACCCACTGAACCATAGGCGCCTCCCTAGGATAAGCATTTTAAACTCACTTAGAAATTGCTTCTTCCCTCAAAATGGATTAAAGACTTAAACGTAAGACCTGAAACCATAAAAATCCTAAAAGAAAACATAGGAGAAGAGCTCATGACACAGTTTTTGACAGTGATTTTATGAATATGATTCCAAAAGCACAGGTAAGAAAAGCAAAAAGGAATAAGTGGGACTGCATCAAACTAAAAAGCTCCTATACAGGCAAGGAAGTGGTCAGTGAGAAGAGAAGGCAACCTGTGGAATCAGAGAAAATATTTGCAAACCACGAATCTAACAGGGGCCTAATACCCAAAATATATGAGGAAATTAATAGCCAAAAACCAAATAGCTGATTTAAAAATAGGTAAAGGACCTAAATCAACATTTTTGCAAAGAAGACATTCAAATGGCTCAGTGCCTATGGCTCAGCAGCTAGGGCACCAGCCACATACACCAGAGCTGGCAGGTTTGAACCCAGTCCAGGCCTGCCAAACAATAATGGCAACAACAACAACAAAAATAGCCAGGCGTTGTGGCAGGCACCTGTAGTTCCAGCTACTTGGGAAGCTGAGGCAAGGGAATCGGTTAAGCCCAGGAGTTTGAAGTTGCTGTGAGCTGTGATGCCACAGTGCTCTATTGAGGGCAACATACTAAAACTCTGTCTCCAAAAAAAAAAAAAAAAAATGAAAAATGTGGCTCGGTGCCCATAACACAGTGGTTATGGAAAAAAAAAAAAAAAGACATACAAATGGCCAATAGATATATGAAAAAATGCTCACCATCACAAATCATTAGGGAAAAGCATATTAAAACCACAATGAGAAATCACTTTACTTCTTTCAGGATGGCTATTATCAAAAGGTCAAATGATAAACATTGATGAGGATTTGGAGAAAAGGAAACTCTTCCACACTGTTGGTAATTGGATTGTAAATGGTACAGCCATATGGAAAACAACATGGGCTTCCTCAACAAGCTAAAAGTAGAACGACTGTATGACCCAGGGGCCTCCACAGCTGGGTGTATCCCCAAAGGGATTGAAATCAGGATCTGAAGGAGACACCTGCAGTGCTGACTGCAGCACTGCTCACAGTAGCTACAATACGGAAACAACCTGAGTGTCTGCTGACGGACGAATGGATAAAGAAAATGGGATGTATCTCTATGTCTTTAGCTATATGTCTATATATCACACGTGCAATAGAATGTTATGCAGACCTATAAAGTAAGGAAAGCCTGCCATTTACAACAACATAAAGCAGCCTGTAGGACATTATGCTAAGTGAAATAATCCAAACACAGAAAGAATGATGTATGATCTCACCTACATGTGGAATATAAAAAAGTGAAATTCATAGAAACAGAGTAAAAAAGTAGAAGTGGTTGTCAGGGGTTGAGGGGTGAGGGAAATTTTGTTTGAGTATACAAATTTTCAGCCGGATGTGCTGGTCACACCTGTAATCCCAACACTTTGGCAGGCCAAGATGGGAAGATTACTCGAGGCCAGGAGTTCAAGACCAGTCTGGGCAATGACGTGAGACCTCATCTCTATAAAAAATAAAAAAAACCCAGATGGCTCGATGCCTGTCGCTCAGTAGCTAGGGGGCCAGCCACATATACCAGAGCTAGCGGGTTCGCTCTAGTCCAGACCTGCCAAACAACAATGACAACTACATACAAAAAATAGCCAGGCGTTGTGGCAGGTGCCTGTGGTCCCAGCTACTTGGGAGGCTGAGGCAAGAGAATCGCTTAAGCCCAAGAGTTTGAGGTTTCTGTGAGCTGTGACACCATGGCCCTCTACCTAGGGTGACATAGTGAGAATCTGTTTCAAAACAAACAAACAAACAAACAAAAAATATATACAACTATTGTCAGTTATGCCTCAGTAAAGCTGGGAGCAGGATGGGGAGAAAAAGAAATAGCACATGACGTAAACTCCTAGATTTCAGCACTGGAAGGGCTCTCGGGAGGTCAGCAGGTGCATTCCGGAACTATCCCAGCATCACTGATGACGCAGCTCCTGGCCACGGTGAGCAGGGAGCTGGAACTCAGATGTCATTGTCCTGCCTGTGTTCTCTCTACATTACATTCCCGCCTGAAGACACTGGGGGGCTGCACCTATAGCTCAAAGGAGTAGGGCGCCGGCCCCACATACCGGAGGTGGTGGGTTCAAACCTGGCCCCAGCCAAAAACCACAAACAAACAAACAAACTACCTGGTGGCTTCCATTTCCCTGGTTGGACCTTGGTGGCCAATGTCCTGTCTGTCCATCAGGGGACATAAGATAGGTTGGAGAGTCAAGAGTTAAACATACCCCAAACACTAATAAACTAAGTGTAGGAATTCCATATCTTTACCATAAAAATCACTAAACTGTGCATTTAAAATGAGTGAGTTGGCCTGGGTGCAGTAGCTCACACCTGGGAGGCCAAGGCAGGTGGATTATTTCAGCTCAGGAATTTGAGAACAGCCTGAGCAACCCCATCTCTAAACAAAACTAGCTGAGTGCTCACTTCAGCAGCACATTTACTAAAATTAGAACAATACAAAGAAGATTAGCATGGCCATGGCCGCAGCACAAGGATGGCACGCAAATTTGTGAAGCATTCCTTATTTTGGCCAGGGGCAGTGGCTTGTGTCTGTAATCCCAGTACTCTGGGAGGCCAAGGCAGGTGGATTGCCTGAGCTCACAAGTTCAAGACTAGCCTGAGCAAGAGGGAGACCCTGTCTCTAAAAATTAGCCAGGGTTGTGGCGGGTGCCTGTAGTCCCAGCTACTTGGGAGGCTGAGGAAAGAGAATTGCTTGGGCCTAAGAGTTTGAGGTTGCTGTGAGCTAAGATGCTATGGCACTCTACCGAGGGTGACCCAGATAGACTCTTGTCTCGAAAAAAAAAAAACTAGCCAGGCGTTGTGGTGGGCATCTATAGTCCCAGCTATTTGGGAGGCTGAGGCAAGAGAATCTCTTGAGCCCAGGAGTTTGAGGTTGCTGTGAGTTGTGATGTCACAGCTCTCTACTGAGGGTGACAAAGTGAGACTCTGTCTCAAAAAAATAAGGGGGTGAGTTTTATATTGTGTAATTTATATGTCAATAAAGTGTTTAAAACATCCAGGAAAGGGTGGCGCCTGGCGCCGGCCCCATATACCGAACTGCAAAACAAAAAAATAGCCAGGCGTTGTGGTAGGCGCCTGTAGTCCCAGCTACTTGGGAGGCTGAGGCAAGAGAATTGCCTAAGCTCAGGAGTTGGAGGTTGCTGTGAGCTGTGTTAGGCTATAACACTCTACCAAGGGTGATAAAGTTACACTCTGTCTCTACAAAAAAAAAAAAAAAAAAATCCAGGAAAAAATAAAATGCAGAGTCAGCAGATTGGACTAGTGATCTCAAACTTCTTTTTTTTTTGAGACAGAGCCTCAAGCTGTCGCCCTGGGTAGAGTGCCATGGCATCACAGCTCACAGCAACCTCCAATTCCTGGGCTCAAGCGATTCTCCTGCCTCTTCCTCCCAAGTAGCTGGGACTACAGGTGTCGACCACAACGCCCAGCTATTTTTTTTTCATTGCAGCGGTCATTGTTGATTGGCAGGCCTGGCTGGATTCGAACCATTCAGCTCAAGTGTACATGGCTGGCGCCTTAGCCGCTTGAGCCACAGGCGCCGAGCCTCAAACATTTTTTATCACACTCGCCTGTCACCAAGAAACACAATTTGAGTAAAGTGCTTCCATGTTTATGGGCTTCTGAATTGTATATACATTACATCTTGGTGGTATATGATACCTTATAAAATAGCTACAACATAGAAACTTAACAGATAGAAAAAACACATGTAAATACAAAGTCTCGTGGTTTCTTGCTTTTCCTCAGTGGGCCGTCTCACACATCTCCTGGGTGCCTGTGCCCCACTGTGGAGCCACTGACCACTGGCAGAGGCAGTCAACACAGGGCTCTGCCAGGATCTTTCAGAGCAAGAAGGAAGAACCTTCTTGTTTGTTTGTTTGGGGTTTTTTTGAGACAGAGTCTCACTATGTCACCTTCGGTAGAGTGCTGTGGCATCACAGCTCACAGCAACCTCCAACTCCTGGGCTCAAACGATTCTCCTGCCTCCACCTCTCAAGTAGCTGGGACTACAGGCGCCCGCCACAACACCCGGCTATTTTTTGGTTCTAGTTCTCATTGTTGTTTGGCAGGCCTGGGCTGATTTGAACCCACCACCTCTGGTATATGTGGCTGGCGCTCTAGATGCTTGGTTTGTTTGTTTGTTTGTTTTGAGACAGAGTCTCAGCTGTCACCCTGGGGAGAGTGCCATGGTGTCACAGCTCACAGCAACTTTCAACTCTTGGGCTTAAGCGATTCCCTTGCCTCAGCCTCCCAAGTAGCCGGGATTATAGGTGCCCGCCACAACACTTGGCTATTTTTTGGTTGTAGTCATTGTCTTTTGGGAGGCCCTGGCTGAATTTGAACCGGCCAGCTCTGGTGCATATGGCTGGCGCCTTAGCTACAGGCACTGAGCCTTTTTTTTTTTTTTTTTTTTTTTAAAGGGGCCTAGATTAGGCTAATGTAGTAGTAACAGCCACTGTTTCGACATGTGCATATCTATTTACAGTTTTTAATGCTTCCACACCCACATTATCTCATTTGCTTTCTCAAATGAAGAGAAATTAAGCGCATCAAATGGAAAATAGATTGGGGAATGCTTGAATGCCTAAGCAAGAAGCTTGGACCTGGTCACAGAAACAGCGCTGGCTGCCTTAGGAAGACATGCCACGCATCACAGAGATGTTTACAGTCCCAGTCCCCCATAGGAGTAGTGTCTCCTGTGTCAGTGGCAGGGCAGCCCCTGCTTCTGTGAGCTTCGCTCCAACAGAGCTCCTGCAGGACAGATCCCAGGTCTCTGAGGGTGAATGGACACAGCCAGGAGCTTCCCACTCCTTGGGGTTAGTGCTTCAGAATTGAGAACCAGTGGGCTCAGCCAGCCGCACTCCCACTCTTTCTCTTGCGTGCTGAAGTCCACGTGGGCATCACCGGTGTGGTCCCTTTCTGCAGCCATGCCTTGGTGCCTTTATGTGGACCAAGTGTGTGTGTATGTAGCTATTGTCACTCTAAGGAATTTTCTCTGGTTCCTGTAGTTCTCCTTCAGCTGTCGGAGCTCCGCAGGTCATGTTTCATAGGCCACATTCAGCTCCATTCCAGGAAACAAGTCTGGACTCTGTCCTGGTCCTACTTCATCCCTTTCTCCCGGTCCCTTCCCCTTTGCCGACCTGTCTGTCCTACTGACTAAGGAGTATTTTGGATCCACACGGTGTGGTTGACAGTTCAGGGCTTTGAAAAGTACAAAGCTGCCCTCTACAGAGACAGCTGGAGGGGTTCACAGAGGAAGCCAATCAAGGGTGGTCCCCAAGGGCATTATTTAGAGCTGAGGCTCCATCATGGTCCTTCTGAAAACCTCCAGTGACTGTCCTTTGCCCCAAGTCCTGTGAGGGTCTGTTAGTGGCCTTTGTCATAGGAGCCTCCTTAGTAGGAGCAAAGACAGTCCATGTCCTTCAAAGAGAGATGGGTAAACGTGTATGATATTGTGAATATATTTTCCAAAAGAGGGTCAAATTGAGGCCTGGGGCTCATGTCAGCTGGTATCATAGGTCCACGTGCAAAAAAGGGACAGGGAGGATTTTAGCAGGTAGGAGAAGGAGGTACACCTGTGGAACAGCCAGGTGGAGACACAGACAACCTGCAGATTATTCTGGCAGAGACCTCTGCTCTCCTGACTTGTGGCAGGCCCTGCTGCCTAGTGGGGGATGGAGCTGGCTCCCTAGTGCTAACACATCCTGACTTGCAGTCAGAAAACCTAGGTTCAAATCCAGCTCTAACAACCTTACAAGCAAGCCATTTAACTTCATCTGTAAAGGCTCCCTCAAAAGATGTTCATGGACTGAATGACGTTTCATACTTTTGTACCTTTTTTCTTTTTAGAGACAATGTCTACTCTGTCTCCCAGGCTGGAATGCAGTGGCTCTATCATAGCTCACTGTAACCTCGAACTCCAGGGCTCAAGTGATCCTCTGGCCTCAGCTTCCCAAATATCTAGGACCATAGTTGTGTGCCCCCATGCCTAACTAATTTTTGTTTTATTTTTTGTAGAAAGGACTGTTGCCAAGTTGCGTAGGCTTGTACTTTTTATTAAGCACTATTACTATTATTTTCTTAAAGTGCATAGCATCCTGCCTCAAGCTCAAGTTCACTGTTAACACATCTTTTCTCGTCGATGCTGTTTCTTCCCCTCCGCATCAAGCACAAAGCTCCAACAGTGTGGTGTCCAGAATTGTGTGTGATTTCATGTTCACAAGTCTTATCTCTTCAACAGAAATCTGAGTACCTTAAGGGGAGGGACCCCTATCCCCAATATAATAATTGTCACAAAACTGAGCACTCACCTACTGGAGCTTAGGGAGAAGGTTGCGCCTGCTTTAGAAAGGTGTTGAAGTTGTGCCTCTCCCTTGCAGGGATTTCCCAGATGACCCAGGAGTGCAGTGGGACACAGAGCGAGTGGCCAGCGTTCTCCTCCGGCACATAGAAGCAAATGGCATCAACCTGGTAAGGGGACACCTCCCTGAATCGGAATCTTGAGGTCCTGGTCCCACTCACACCGGTCGTTTTCTGCAGTTTTCCCTGCAGCCCCTCCCATGTCTAGGCCTTCTCCAGGCCCCGTCTGGAAAGAGGCCCAAAGTCTCGATGCTCTCCCTAAACCTGCTGAGGAACAGACACATCTTTCAGTATCTTTGAAGGTTTTTGAGACTGAGTAACTGAATTGTCAGTGCTTACGTACAGCAGAGGTTTTTCCAAAACAGGGTCCAAAACCCAGGTCCCCAGGAGCCTGCACTATGACTCATTTGTACAGAACTTCACATTTTACCAGGCATTTTCCCATTTTGAGTATCGTTTGGACTTTAGAAGTAAATAGGAGTAGGGTATCGTGGCAGTGCTGTGGTCACAGCTACTTGGGAGGCTGATGGGGGAGGATCACTTGAGCCTAGGAGTTCGAGGCTGGAGTGAGCTGTGATTGCATCACTGAGCTCCAGCCTGGGTGACAGGGAGCGACTCTGTTCCTAAAAACAAAAAGAAGTAAATAATGTCATAATTCCCATTTTTACATTGAGGAAATTGAGGTCTCCCAGAGACCAAGCAGCTTGCCCAAGGTAGGCAAGTGGTGAAGCTGGGATTTTAAGCCTCAGAAAAACATGAGGATAAATTCATATCCATTACAGGAAGAAAATTTTAGTTGCAATTAGAGCAATAACAAAGATTTGCGTTTACCTGCGACAGTGGGCAAGCCTAGTGACACTCACCTCAGCTCCCTCTGGGATCAGCAGGACTAGAGTTAGCCCATGGTCAATTTTAGAGCTGCCAAAGAGGCTGATTGTCTACCTCTAACCAAAATAGTAACAGTGCTTTGTGGCTCAATACCTAAAATCCCACCATTTAAAGTCCCACTCTTTTGGTTTAGGTTTTGCTTAGTCCTCATTAAAAGATGTATCCTGCTGGCAGAGAAATATTAGGCTTTTATCAGTGACAAATTCACTGAGTTAAGTTGATTTATTAGAACTTTTTTTAATGTTAAAGAAATGCTTTATTAATACAAACACACAGTAGCTATAAAGCACTAAGAAATTGAAGTGTCTATGTCATAGCAATATTAGAACTTTCTTAAGAGCAGATTTTCACTGACATATTAATCAGACTGTTTTTGTTTTCAAATGGCAGAACTACAACTGAAACTTAGCACACACAGGCAAAAAGGGGCCCTCGCTGAATTACATATAAGTTGAGACACAGGTGGGCCTCAGGGTTCCAACCCTGCCAGGACTCTTCCCCATCTTACTCTGTATGCTGGCTCCATTCTTTTTCCTTGCTGGAGAAATGGTCACCAGCCACTTGCAGGCTCACACTGCCCTGTCCCCTCCTTAGAGATCTGAGGACAGCAGTGATGGGGTTAGATCCACAGGCTTATGAAGAGATGCCCAGCCCTGCTGACTGGGGATTGCCCTGCCCCAATCACACTATTAGAACTTCTCAGTGCTCCTCAGCCCAGATATGGGGATAGAGCAGTCTTTGGCACCGGTCTAGACTGCTCCCTGGTACCCCATTTTCCCATGGTAGTGGTTTTCCAGTCCCCAAATGCTTTCTCCCCTCCCCTGCTTCAGTACATGAGAAGTGCTGGTCTCCCCAATTACTCCTGCTTGTAGGATACTCTCATCTTTTTAAACTTGGAATTTGAGGCCCTCTTTGATCTGACCCTTACTTAAGTCCTAGAAGTTGTTGAGTTGGTTTTCACGTGGGGCCAGGTCCCTTTTTCAAACCACGTTATAGCTGCCTCAGCCGTGAGCATTTGTGGGAGGAACTTCAGGGCACAGACAGCCCTGTGTACCATTCCTGCCCCCAGAAGTGTCTCCCACGTCTGGGTCCCAGAAAAGCAATTTGTGGTTCAGGCCCATCTCAAGACCCTCTTCTCCAAGAAGCCCTCCCTGACTCGTTCTGCCCTCTGGGATTCCCGCAGTATGTGCGGAGAGTTTCATGCACGTGACATGTGTGGCCGTTTGTCCCTTACAGTGCAGACCTGTCTTGTGAACTAGACTGTAAGGTCCGAGGGGGGCGGGACTGTGCCTGGCATCTTTGGTCTCAGGAACTAGAGCAGGCCCCAGACAGTGGCGCTAGCTGGCCTCCCGATCGCTGGTCTTCCCTGCGGTGCTGAGCTGCTCATGTTCACTGAACGAATGAGGGGACCTTTTTTTTTTTGATAGAGACAGAGTCTCACTTTATCGCCCTTGGTAGAGTGCCGTGGCGTCACACAGCTCACAGCAACCTCCAACTCCTGGGCTTAGGCGATTCTCTTGCCTCAGCCTCCCTAGTAGCTGGAACTACAGGCGCCTGCCACAACACCCAGCTACTTTTTGTTGCAGTTTGGCCGGGGCTGGGTTCGAACCTGCCACTCTCAGTATATGGGGCCAGTGCCCTACTCACTGAGCCACAGGCACCACTCAAGGGGACCTTTATTGTCAGAAGAATCTTTTTTTTTTTGCAGTTTTTGGCAGGGGCCGGGCTTGAACCCACCACCCCCAGTATATGGGGTTGGTGCCGTATTCCTTGAGCCACAGGCACCGGCACTGCCCAGTAATGTACTTTTTTTTTTTTTTTTTTG